>BQNB010040232.1:0-47543 GCA_026074375.1 Tanacetum coccineum
ATCATTATCTTGGTTAGATGATGATACCATAAGTAACATGTCATTCAAAATACATTAATAATCCTTATTCAAATGACATCTTAGAAGAAGTCATTCTTATAATATTAGTGTGTCAATCAATAAACGAATTTTGTTCTCGTTTATAATACCGAAGGTGTTGGTCGAGTCTTAGTCCTTAAGCATGTGTCAGTCGAATCTTATCATCGGTTCCTAAACATTGTCATGTCTAAAGCATACGTCATGATTCTTTTTATCTTGGATTTAGGTTGTTGTTATTAAAACAATGATCGAATGTGTCTAAGTTTTGAGTTTTTGTTTTAAGTGTCTTACATTAGAGTGCATATACCTAATACATGCATGTCTTGTTCCCCACTAGTGTCTTGCTATATATATAGCTATCATCGTCATTATACATATGTGCACTTGTCTACTAACTTTGTTTTGTAACACACTTCCTTAGCTCGATTCCTTGGTGCCCTAAATAAGAGGGAACATCCACCGAGGGGGAGCATTTACAAATGTGAAAGTCATTACATTTGAAACCGTTAAGAGTTCGTAACATATTTGATTCATGGATCAGCTTGAGTCAATATACAATGGGAGGCAAGTATCATAGGAGTGCAATGAGCCCAGGGGTGCTCGAGTGTCAAAGTAGATATCTTGGGATGATAAAATGGGGTTGACAGGAGCAAGACTTCACTAGGGATGATGCAAGCTCACCTCTTTGGTTCAAAGATTGAAGTATAGTAAAAGTCTCATCTAATGGAATAAATGACTTGGAGTGTACACCTTTTTGTTTTGACAAAAGGGGGAGAAGAAGTGTAAACAAGTAACTTATACATTTTACTATGAATTATGGTTTACATATTTTGTCATCATCAAAAAGGGGGAGATTGATGGTAGAAATATTACGATATTTAATCTATACATTCTCTTTGTGTTTTGGTGTTGATAAACATGTAACTTATAACAAATAACGTAAAGTGCTCAAGTTACTCATAATCACAAATCATCATAGTATTCATACGACAATATCTCTCGATGTCTCAAGTCTGCTTCAACTAAGTTTGCACCCAACGTAAATCATTTAAAGGTATGAATAAATAAATGCTTAATTTATTTAATGATCAAAGGAATTTAATTTTTTTAAACCTTACATTTTTTATAAAATGTAACAAAAAATTTTAAAACTTATACAAAATATTTTTGTATTTACAAGAGATGTTTTATTCAAAATAAATATTTTGAATTCAAAATTTTCCTCTCAAAATGAATAAAACTGCTCTAGAAAACACCTCTCCTGGAAAAGACAAAATTAGGAGCGTCCTACTATGGGCGCCCCCCTTATAGGTATGGGCGGGCCCCTTAGTTATAAGGGGTTCGACAGGGGAGCTAAGGGGTCTGGCCATGTAAAACGGCTCCCAGTCTTGCCTATAAATAGTGGACTGCTCCCACAAACTTTTTCACCTTTTGCACTTATTTTCTTTCTACCCTAAATTAGTTTATACATCTCATACATATTCTAAAAACCTTTGATCATTTAATCATAAGCATTTGTTTCTAAGTGATTCAAGCTTATTCCTCCAAGTGCAATAGAAGAATACTCGTAATCGCCATGATACGAAGTATTATAGTTTAGGTTGTGTTTACGTAACATAGTTACGATTGTGTTGTATGTTGTAATTCATTCATATCTCTTGTGATCGTGTGTAATAGTTAGATCGGGTTGATCGTGATAGTATTTAGGTGAGGTAAATACTTGTAAGGGTGGTTAGTATCTTAGTCCTTAAAATACAAGCGTGTGGTAGATCGGTTCTAGCTAAGATTAGAACTCGACATTTGGCTTAGTGTTGGAAATTGGTGTAAGCTACTTGTGTACGGTTTTCTCCGCCTAAAGGGAGCATGTTGACTAGTAAAGTAACTCTCGAGTTGGGTACTCGAGGTGTGAAGTAGGGCGAAGAGGAGCTACATGACCGAACCACTATAAATCACTATGTCGGGTTTTCATTTCCTTTTACTCATCTCTTTACATTTATACTCGCATTTATTGCTTTATATTTACACTTGCATTATAATTGCGTGTCGTGTTTCGTATACAGTTTTGATTATGTTCGTGTCGTAAATAGATGTGAATATTATGATTAGGTTTGTATTGTTGTGATACGCTTTGATACTATATGTATAGTTAGTGTAGAACTAATATAAACACTCTTCATATTGCATCACGTTTGATCGGAAATTTGATACAAAACATTTTAAGTTCTTAAACAGAAACGTATTCACCCCCCTATATGATTTCCATAAGGAGTATACGTCTTGTGTCAACAAAAGCAGAAATAAAGGCACATGAGAAACAAAATGACATAAGTATGGATAAAAAGAAATAGCCGTCCATACAAAACAGATAGAGAAAATAAAAACAGAAAATGAAATAAATGTGATTAAGTTTGTATTCATGTGAAACTAATCAAAGTTTGAATCTTATTCCTAGAATTCAACCTGACAAGAACAAATTCTCAAGCTAAAATTATCTCTAAAGAAAAGCTGGTTCCACGTGCTAACAGACTTGTCATCAAGAAGAACAACCAAAGTGTTACTTCAGAATGACATATCACCGATACAATGCTGAGATTTGTCATTGAAATTCCAAGACACCACAAGCTATATAATCCGGTTTCCTTAACTGCAACCATATTGATCATCTACCTACACCAGTTTTGGCCAACCAACAATCACAATAAAAACAATCATACATTTACTTTCGAACTAGACACTCATACTTTTACTCTCACACCTAGACTACTCAGAACTGTATTGAAGATGCCTACTCCTGATCCCAAAAACACTTATACCAAACCCCCCTTAGAAAACCAAATTCTTAAATTCATTAAGACATTTGGCTATGATGAAGATCCTGAAACAAAGATGTTTACTGTTTCAAAAACGGTCTCTATAAGACTTCATCAACCATAGAGAGCTATTTTGAGTATTCTCAACAGAAGTATTACAGGAAAAGACTCAAGCTGGGACACAGTTAGACTTCCAATACTTCAGATACTTTAGGGTATCATTCACTCTTCTAATTTGGACTTCGCATCATTAATTTAGGACAAATTTGAATGGAAATCAGTTGAAAGATCATACAGACCATCAAAGATGTCAAAGCTATTGTACATCCGCTTCACCAAGATTATCATCAACCACTTCCTATCAACCAACAAGAGTATTCCTTGCAGATCATGTTCCAAGTTACATAGTTCACAAGATGATCAACCCAGAACCAAATTGTCAAACAATGTTAAAGGTGACTACAAGTTTGGAATTAAGATTCTTGATACGATGATCAGTGATGCAATCAAGATGTTAGCAAGATACAAAATCTATATGGCTAAGAAAGTGGAAAGTGAGAATGCTAAAACTGTTGATGAACCCAAAGAGCAACATGTATCTCCAGTCAAAAGTGGAAGAGGAAAAGGATTTATGTGTTATGGTAATCAAGTAGTGAATGTCCCTAACAAACTCAAGAAAGATGCTCTGCCAAAGAAAAACAAGATCTCTCACTTTCGCTGAAGAAATAATTGTAGGAGAACTTACAAATTCCATTAGTATTCAAGAATCACACACACAATGAAGTCGAAGGAGTCAATTGACAATTGACAGCTAAATTGACGATGCTGTTGTAGATACATATGCTGAGTGGGGACATAAACTCAAAGGTCTTGCAGTTGATGATCCAGCAGTTCAGTCATTGTTAGACTTACAGAAAGGATTAAAAGTTAGCAGACTTGAGAGTTTGAAGCAAAAGAAGCAAACAGTTGCAGGAGAAGGATCGAGTGTTGCTTACAACAAATACTATGATTTATCAAGTACTGATAGTGATGCAATACTCTACTCTTCAAGTTTAGACAAAACAGAGGAAAGTGCAAATGAAACTGATGATGCTGAAAATTCTGATATGGACTTATCTAATGATAATCCACATAGAGATAACGATGTTGCAGGGTATGGAGTGTTCATGCATAACAAGTCTACTGCTACACCCAATTCTACCTACATCAGTCTGACAGTTACAAGTTCCTCTTTAAACTTCATTCAGACCTTGCTCGATGAAACACCTATAAATGAATTGACAGATTTTATGAGTCATCCAGTGTATATTGATGCTTAAACAACCTAAGTGGTGCATAACCCAGAGGGAAATCCTCCGCTAACAAGCTATATATTAGGTGCATCCGAAGTACCACTTGGTACACATGTAGATGTTCTAACAACAAAAACTTTAATTTAGGAAATGTTTCTGGACGAGAATACTCATCATATACCATCTCTACCAACAAAGAAAAATCCTTATAATGCAACAACTCCCTAACCAAGCTCACTCCAAGCCAAAGCAAAGAAGCTGATGCAAAAAGAGAAAAAGAATATAAGGAAGATCAACTTCAAGAAGGCAGTCATATAGAAATTCAGAGAATATGATCAGAAGCTGGAAGCTCTCATAAATTTCAATGTTTCTAAAGCATTTGAAAAAGCTATCCAAGAAAAAGTTATGACAGAAATAAAGAATCTTCTACCTACTCATATCCCCAAAGCCGTTGCAAACTATGTTAGCCCTCATCTTAACACCTCTGTGCTCGCTTTTATGAAGAACAACCAAATCAATCTATTTACTCAATCATCCACCTCCACTAATGATCTCTCAGAAATAGATCTGGCTGTTGAACCAAATTTACTTGAATAAGTCAAATGAGACACATACTACTCATCATCAACTTTATGAAACCCTTTATGAATCCATCACTCTTAATCAAGATGCACTTAATGCTCAAGATGCATAACCATCCTTTCACAAGAGGTCTCATGATAATCAAGATTCTCTAAATAATCGTAAGGGAGAGAACAGGAAGAAAAGAAGAAAGCATATTGGTGATCCTTCTTCTCGATCCGCAAGGCAAAAAAAATGTCTCGTGGTTCATGCACAAGTTGACACTCCTGCCATCCAACCCCAGGACTAAGAAGATGAAAATGTTCAGAATCATCCTAATCCAGAATGGTTTCCAAAGAAATCGGGGTCAGCTAATGCTAAAAGGATAACGAGATGGTTCGATTTACTCTTGTAATTAGAAATTGATAAGAATGAGAATCACATTCTTGGACCCTCTACTATCACAATAGCAAAGAAGCTTAAAGAACTTATTGAGAAGGACAAGCTTACAATAGCATATCTTGAAGGTGCAGGATTAGAAAGGCTGAAGCAATAGTACAAGAATGATGTGGAACTCGAATACCATGTTAATCAACTCAAACCAGCTGTGTTAACAGAAGCAAAGTGGAACAGTGATGAAGCTAATATGTTAAAACCTAGATCATTTAAACGACACATGTCCAAAAATACAAAACCACGTCCTTCTTTCTACAACAACGATTTCTACTACCTTGTGTGCCTGAGCATGGAATAGAAGTACACTACTTTTATTACCAAGCACTATGCTGCCAGATACTACAAACAAGGTATAGAAGATATGATCCCTGATAGATGGAGCAAACAAGCTCATCGTTACATCTTTGAAGCCCTTAATGGTATTCACCATTGGGAAGATAGTATGATCAACATCTTTAAAGCATAAATGAGTACCAGAACTGAAGGAAACGTCTACTCAGACATAAGGATCAAATCAGTTGTTCGTGTAGTGGTAAAGAATAAATGGGGTTATGGTTTCCTATCATCAAGTGTAGTCAGGAGATATGATGATAAAGAGTATGAGTTTAGCTACACAGATCTTCCTAGACTCAATTTAAATAATGTAGAGGACATGTAATTGTTCCAAGTCAAAAATAAACTTTACCATCTCCTATTGGAATTTGTGACAAACTTCAACAATGCACTTATCTTATTCATCAGAAGAGTCGTGATTCAAAACAAGGTTGAAGATATTCAACTAGGAGTGGAAAGTTATCAGTAAACTCTCAACCTTACCAAACCCATGATGTTCTTTGAAGTAATCGACCAAAGGATGCCATTTACATTTACTGCTACACATAAGGGGGTTGTGTATCTTAATGAACACCATGTTAAATCCCTAATGAGGGAAGTAAAGAAATTTTGTGATGGTACGCTTGTGAAGATTCGGGAGAACCAGATTGACATGGTGATAAAGAAAAAATTGGGTAACGGCAACAAAAGGTGGAAGGGAAGAGACTAGACCGACATGGATGTCGAGAAATCAAATGAGATGGTTGACAAGATTGACAAGACACTCAAGCGCAGAGAGCAGCTCAGGAGGCTAGAGGAGTATGTTGGAGAAAGACCCATGACTGTTAATCCCCGTACTTTTGTAAGGCCTATGTAATCGCCCCTTAGGGGGAGATTATTATAAACACAGAAAAGTGTTGATTACATGGCCATTTGTCGAAGATTAATATAATATGGATTAAATATTGCAAATAGAGAAGGACTATGTTGTAATAATTAAAACCCTTAATTGCTTCCTAGTCACTCCTTCCTTACTATAAAAGGAGGGCTAAGGAAGGTTTAAAGGTTGGTGATTTTCTCTCTCTTTAATCTAATATTTCTTTCTTTCTCTCCTCTTCTCGCACCCATGCTCTCTTTACTCTCTCTCTCTAAAACTTTATTATGTAGTATTTTGTATGATAACTGATTTCGTATCAGTTATACATTGTGTTATTATAGTCCTAATTACACATAAACAAAAGAAAAACGAAAATCCCTAATTTTTGGTTTTGTGTTTAAGTGAACCCTAGACTCATATTTAAGAAGAAAATTGATAAAATGACTTACAATTAATGATGTTTATGATGTTAAGATTGATTATTGATGTTGATTGCACCTTTAGTTTTAGTTTTAGTAGTTGATTTTGAGTTTTTGGTGGGTTTTGGTTGTGTTTCGTCGCAGGTCTGCATAAAGGGGGTGTGTTTGGTTTGTGTTTATCAAAAGTGAGAGTGAAGACATAAATGGCCCAACTGGTGGCGATCCCATATTGATGTGAGGGCTGCCTGATTAAATCAAGGAGCCGCCCTACTAATGGGGGCCGCCTCTAATGGAGGTTTTTAGACAAAAATTTAGACCAAGATTTTAGAAGGAGTGACGTTTTAATTTGAATTTCGCTAATTAAAAATGGTTAAAATACTTTGGATGAATTAATTAAGTTGTTACGACAGGGAATGGAACAGTGAATAGAATCGAGACTAGAAGAAAAAAAGAGAACGATTTAAGGAATGTGTTCCATCATTCCTAAACTAAGATGAATATAATTAAATGATTCATGTTTAAGAGTTTTGTGAGGATGTCGGCGATATTATCTTCGGACGAGACTTTTTTGATGGAGGTATGTCCTTTTTGGACATTGTCTCGAAGGAAATGGTGATGAATTTCGATGTGTTTAGTCCGTGAGTGTTGTACCGGGTTTTTGCTAAGGTCAATTATGCCTTTATTGTCGCACATGATCGGGACATCGTCAAGTCGAATGTCGTAGTCGATAAGAGCTTGTTTCATCCATGGTGCTTGTTGACATGCCTTTCCAGCGCTTACGTATTTGGCTTTGGTCGTGAATATAGCAAGAGCAGTTTGTTTCTTCGAGAACCACGATGTTAAACAACATCCTACGAACGTAAAAATACCAGTAGTGCTCTTTCGGTCCACATAATCTACCGCATGATCAGAATCGGCATATACTACTATTTCTATGTCGGTCCCCTTAGGATTTCATAATCCTTAGTGCATAGTGCCTTTAATGTATCAAGATATGCTTAACTGTTTCAAGATGAGAGGTTTTGGGATCATCTTAGAAGCGGGCACAGAGGCATACACTAAACATGATATCGGGCCTACTTGCCGTTAGGTAGAGTAAATTACCTATTATGCCTCGATACTTGGTACTATCTACCAACTCACATTCTTCATCTTTCATGAGTTTTGTATCTGAGGACATGGGTGTTTTCATTGGTTTAAATTCTTCTAAGACAAATTTCTTAAGCATTTCTTTAATATATTTAGATTGATTAAAGGAGATATAATCTTCCATTTGTAATCCAAGGAATAAGTTAAGTTCACCCATCATGCTCATCTCGAACTCGGCATGCATGATTTTGACAAAGTCGTCACACATGTCTTGACAAGTTGAACCGAATATAATGTCATCGACATATATTTGAACGATGATGAGATTTGAACTTTTCTTCTTTGTAAAAAGTATGTTATCTACCATTCCCATGTTATATTCATGTTTAATAATAAAAGCCTTTAATCTATCATACCAAGCTTTAAGAGCTTGTTTAAGACCATATCAATCTTTCATGAGTTTATAAACATGATCTGATTTTTCAAAGTCAATGAATCCCAAAGGTTGTGCCATGTATACCTCCTCATTGATAAAACTGTTTAGGAATGCACTTTTGTTATCCTAAATATTATCCACTTCGCAACAATAAGAATAAGCAATAAGGTAGATAAGCAAAAAGAGAAAGGAAAGATTGGAAGATTGGATTAGAGAGAAGGAAATAGTTTGGTATGGTTACATACACAATAAATGGCAACCAACACCCTCTCCATGTGTTGAGAGGATCCTATTTATACCCTAAGCCTTCATAATGGCGTATGTGCTTTCTAACTTGGGCCGGGCTTGGCTTATCTTAGGCTTCGAGCCCAAAACATGGACAATATTAGATTACAATCCAAGCCTATTAATCCAGACTAGCCTATTACTTAACAAGACTAATTACGACTAATAAGACCGATAACATTCTTGTTCGACTTATATAAAATTAAGGCTAACAATTTTCCATTCCCATTTAATTCGTGCTCATTTGGACATAAAGAATAAATGAAGACGAAGACGAACAAAGTCGAAAGCGACGAGTTTGACAATGTCAAGACGGATGACGGTTAGAATACGACGAACTTCATCCATGAAGTTATGTAGCTCTTCTCGAGCAATGCTAATGTTCATAGAATAATCACATAACGAGGTATGAGGTTGTCTTAAAGGTGGTGGCGAAAATGGTGGATGGAAGATATTATCCATCTATATAATAATAGAGGTGTGATTAAGGTTTTTGTGAAACGAATTAGACATGAACAATGAGTGATATTTTAATTTGCATTTCACGAATTAAAGATACTTAAACATTTTGGATGAAATAATTAAGTTGTCTAGATTTATCAGAATATATTTAATAGTAACAAGACTATTAAAATGAGAACGAGATATTTACTAGATTTTTTTTGATAAATTTTGATGGATGAGTGACGTTTTAATTTGCTTTTCGCGAATTAAAATTACTTAAGCATTTCGGATGAAATAATTAAGTTGTCGAACCTACTTAGAGGTGTATCAGATTTGTATCTAACCATCCCTTGACAAAAGAGTGAATTATTTAAGACCTTTTACGACTATTATGACTTTTTGGATTGTGACACTAAAGATCGCACGTAATAAGGGTATAAATTGTATTGTCAAGAAATATATATACCTAGATGCATAAAGTACATAAATTAAGCATATAAGAGTATTTAAGCATGCATCAACATAAGAATCAAATCGATTAATGTGTAAGACTATATGACATCTAAAGTATATCGTGATAGGCATACCTAATTTATTATGCATCAAACCATCATAGTGTAGGTTCACAATTAACACGCAAGTCATGTAAAACGACGCATAATAAATATGATTACTTTAAACGCAAACATCATGTAAAACATGTTAACATTTAGCATGTAAGAGTATGTCTTATTTAGATAAACTAAGAAATATGATATCGGAATTATTTGACAAAGACATAAACCTTTATAACAAACATGAATTCAATAACCAAGCAAATAATCGTTGATCATCAAGATAATCACGAAGGAATATAATCGTATCACATAGGAATAAGTTATCATCTTGAAAATGCAAACACATATGTGAGATGCCATGAATCTAGGAACGATCAATAAAATCTTAGTTACTATTTTTTTATTGAGTTTAAATTTTACCTATTGAAGTGTAGAAAAAATAAAATATGCTTGGTTCTCAAATACTTCACATAATATGACTCAAACAACCATGTTTTTATGATGGTAGATCTAGATGATATATTTTACACATAATCCTAATAGAGATATGTTAAATGCTTAGAAAAGTGTAAGCAAGATGTTTTAATCTTTTGTTCAAGATCTATAGGTTGTCTGGTTTTGAAGGCATATTGCTTGATTTAATGGATGTCTTATATTAAGTCATCTTGCATGTGTAGTTGTTACATGTGATTTTAATGTGATTGGATTTTCAAAGGCCAAGAGATGTGCTTATTTGTGATAATGGAGAGTACGTTATATTAATAGTGTTTTCAAGAATGCTCCTTTGCATGTCTTGTGAAATTAATCTCATCAAAATTATTTATCTTAATTGAGTTTGTGATTCTTTAATGATAAATGATTGAAAAGAGACATATTCTAATTTTTAAACAAATATGCTTTTCTAAAATTATTATTCTTATCAATTTTATATACCATAATTAAACAAGTATTTGAGTAAATGAATTTTACTTGTTTATACATTGACACATACTATGATAGGTTATTTTTCAATTCTAATAGCTTATATTTTCCAAAAAATATGTAGTGTATAATCTTGTAACACAACCATTCATGCTACAAAAATAAGATGCATAAGATATATATTATCCTTTATCAATCGTTTAACACGATAAGTGCATGAATTTATTAAACATAATGTTTCTCAAACATCATGTTATCCTAGGTGAATGAATGAGAGTATTATTCTTATTTAAGAATTGAGCCAAATGTGAATTTGAGCTTTAAGTTGTATGAGAAAATTTACATATGTTGTTTTTTGTTCGTGTTTGGTTTTTTCGGAAATGACACATTTACCGATTGCATTGCAATGTAAATTGCTTGAATATTTCGAATGAAACAACCAAATCGTCAATCCTAATTCATTGTGTGTTATATGCATGTATTAAACATATTAGTCTAATATCTGGAACACAACTATTGGGCAAGTAGACTCAATATGGCATCATCAACACAAGTGTGAGTTATGATCTGATGCATATTCTTTTCAGCTAGAAAATGATGTAAATATTTTCATATCAATCGAGTGTGATTGATGCATATTCTTTTCAGCTAAAAAATGATGTAAATATTTTCATATCAATCGAGTGTGATTGAGTATGTAGATCCAAGATAATATCTTTAGTTATATATTGATATAGTCTTAAAACTAACCAAATAAGAATCTAATTTCATGTCCATACTCAAAAACTTGTCAATTAGATTCGATAAATATATCAATCATAATTTAAATAATAAATTGATATATACTTGAAATCTTTCTTAACGCTCACGAACACTCATTTAAAAAAAATTAATAGTGTGTTCTATTAATCCTAAGATTATTATTAAATGTGAGGACATTTAAAATGATGAGCTAACTTGTTTCTTAAAGATAATCATCAATTTTATATGTTAGAAAGATCATTGAGTATTATGCATAATATGCATAGTTTTGACATTTAAAGTGTATAGAATTTACCTAGCCATTTTTTAAGCATTTCAAACAACTTTTGAAAACAATTACATGTTTATATAGTATTTTTAATTATTTGACTAGTGTATATGTTTTAACTTACGGTGTATGTTAATGTGAAGTTTCATACCAAAATGTCATTGCAAAAGGGAGAACTTTTCTTACCAAGAAAGTTAAGCTTTCAATTTTAGAATTTATAAGAAATCCTAGGTTTATTTTAATTCAAAGATTTATTAGTTATGATTGTGAGTTAGATCAATGTAAGCAAGTGCTAAGATCAAAAATACATTTTCTTTTACTTAAATACTAATGTATTAAAATGATATTTTATCTTGTTTATCCCATGTTAAAGCAAGATAGTGTTATGGCATGATTTCGAGATCTTATTTAAATCTTTGATTCAACAAAGGTGTTCAATATTTTATGATGACATATTTTACCACTTGAACTAGTGACACAATAATCGTGCAAGACGATCTTTTTCAATAGATTTGAAAAGCTTACGTAGCTCTCAATCCTAAGTGAGTTATTATGTTTAATAAGGTTTACAAGATGTTGATGTAACATTTGCAAACAAAGTTATGTTTTCCTATATGCAATGCAAAATTTTTTTCTCAACTTAGTACAAGAAATCTAGCATAAGCTTTACTAGTGCATTATCATGAAAACTAATAACAAACAACTTACAAGACATATATTACATATATGTTTCTAGATAGCTTAGCTACGAAATGTAACAAGCGCATAAGAGTTTAACTAACTATATTAAGACACACCCATTAGGAATAATCATATAGCGCAACACACAAAAGTAATTGTCGTCGTTTTGTGTATTAGATACAACAATTATACTTAGCTCGGTTTTGTTTGAAAATTAATTAGTTTCCTACCCATTTCAAAAAACTAACCAAGTTTAATATATTTTTGAAAAGTTAATTAAACCATTTTTCAAAGATATACCGACTAGAAATGTCCGACTCGAAAGAAAAATATAAAATACAAGTTTTACGTTAAAATGAAACTCAACGTTTTGGACAATAAGTAGTATTTTGTATTTCTAAAAAACTTAGGTTTATTTTCAATACTTGGAAGTGTTCTTATAAGAAAGAAGACTCAATTATCTTTAAAATATAGGGTGGCACGACTTCTACAGACTTACGGTTGATTTTATATGAATTTTCAAAGTTTTCGAAAATCTACAGAATCAGACAGGTGCCCTCCTGATTGATAAGGGGGTCGCCCAGGAGATAAGGGGGCCGCCCAGGGAGATTAGGGGGTCGGCATCTGACACTCAGATTCACTATTTTTTTATACAAAATCATTTAGTGGCTTAGCGGAAAGGTGTAAAACTTACTGAACTTAATACCAAAAGTATAACACTTATTTTAAGTGTCATTTTAACTTCAAGTTAGTATATTAAGTGTATTTAACAACAAAACTAATACAAGTTAAGCAAAAAAAACATATTTCATATTTAATCCCCATTCATGAGTAATTTGATACATGGATCGTACTCAATTTTTAAATAAATTTATTTTGAAAATTAGAGCAACCTGGCTCTGATACCAATTGTAGAAATCGTAGAGGGGGGTGAAAACGTTTCCGTTTAAAAACTTAAAATGTTTTGTATCAAATTTCTGATCAAGCGTGACGCAATATGAAGAGTGTTTATATTAGTTCTACACTAACTATACATATAGTATCAAAGCGTATCACAACAATACAAACCTAAGCATAATATTCACATATATTCACGACACGAACATAATCAAAACTGTATAAGAAACACGACACGCAATTATAATGCAAGTGTAAATATAAAGCGATAAATGCGAGTATAAATGTAAAGAGATGAGTAAAAGAAAATGCAAACCTGACACGGTGATTTATAGTGATTTAGTCACGAAGCTCCTCTTCGCCTTACTCCACTCCTCTAGTACTTAACTCAAGAGATACTTCACTAGTCGACAAGCTCACTTTAGGCGGAGAAAATCGTACACAATTAGCTTACACCAATTTCCGACACTAAGCCAAATGTCGAGTTCTAATCTTAGCTAGAACCGATCTACCACACGCTTGTATTTTAAGGCCTAAAATACTAACCACCCTTACAAGTATTTACCTCACCTAAATACTATCACGATCAACCCGATCTAACTATTACACACGATCACAAGAGATATGAATGAATTACAACATACAACACAATCGTAACTACATTACGTAAACACAACCTAAACTATAATACTTTGTATCTTGAGGATTACGAGTGTTCTTCTCTTGCACTTGGAGGAATAAGCTTGAATCACTTAGAAACAAATGCTTATGATTAAATGATCAAAGGTTTTTAGAATATATGTGAGAACATTCCACTATTTATAGGCAAGACTGGGAGCCGTTTTACATGGCCGTCCCCCTTTAGCTCCCTTGCCAGCCCCCTTATCACAAAGGGAGGCTCCCATACCTATAAGGGGGGCGCCCATAGTAGGACGCTCCTAATTTTGTCTTTTCTAGAGGAGGTATTTTCTAGAGCAGTTTTATTCATTTTGAGAGGAAAATTTTGAATTCAAAATATTTATTCTGAATAAAACATTTCTTGTAAATACAGAAATATTTTGTATAAGTTTTAAAAATGTTTGTTACATTTTATAAAAAATGTAAAGTTTAGAAAAATTAAATTCCTTTGATCATTAAATAAATTAAGTATTTATTTATTCATACCTTTAAGTGATTTACGTCGGGTGCAAACTTAGTTGAAGCAGACTTGAGACATCGAGAGATGTTGTCGTATGAATACTTTGATGATTTGTGATTACGAGTAACTTAAGCACTTTACGTTATGTGTTATAAGTTACATGTTTGTCATCACCAAACCACAAAAAGAATGTATAGATTAAATATCGTTATATTTCTACTAACACTCTTTTGTTTTCACATATGATTTTTATCTCTCGTTCTGTTTTTAGTTATCCTACTTAAAATTAAGTTTTTGGATACTATTTCTACGAGATAAAAGATGGAAGAATGAACGAGAATTTTCATGTTTCTCATGCTTATAAAAGTGTTCATGTTACCAATTTTTAGAGAAATAGCATCTTTTGTATGGAAGAAAAACTTTTCAGAAAACGATTGTTTCGCATGCGAATGAGTTTTCCTTTTAGTAAAATAACCTTGAGTGTCACACCCCGCCAAGGCGGAAATGCGAGGCGTAATGAGAAAGGATATCATCACAACACAATGGCATCTATATAGAGAATTCTACATGCAATAAATAAGCAAAGTATAGACACAAAGTGTCATAACAATACCCATAAACTAACCAAATCCAAAAGGCATCTTTATTGAAGAAACAAAAGTTCTCGCCAATAGAAATACATGCAACATTTATTCATAATCCAAACAATGCAAAATTCAAGACAATCAAGCAATAAACTCTATGACATCCTACGGTCTCCTTCTAGCCACTTCTCTCTATCTTATTCCCATGTTGCTCACCTGAAAATGATGCTTAAACGTCAACATAATGTTGGTAAGAGTCATAGGTTTAAGACATATATAACACTTTCATACAATTGCTGCGATTACTAAAACAATTCAGAAAAACCGTACACTGGGTAGGCGTACCCATCCGATCCTATATCACAACACTGAGTAGGCGTACTCATCCGCTCCAAATTACGTCACTTACGCACCTAAAAGTCTACCAGCTAGAACTTATACTTAGGCCTGGACCACCACATTATTGAGTATTATTTCAACCCTTCAGTTAGATTTGATTGAGTAGTAAACACCACTCTCCAACCGAACTCACATACCTCAAAACAACTCCAATTGATCACAAAGCCATGGAGCGTATCACATCACAAATCAATAACCACATAACACATAATAACAGCAACTAAAAACATTTAAACTCATTAGCTCATTTTCCCCCAAGAAAACATAAGAAATAGGAGCTATAAAACTCACTCACTGATATGCTTTGCAAGCTTCCAAAACAATTGCTTAATCTAAACAACAAAACAACACGTGTTACACGCTACTAAGCCAAAGGTTTAAGCACATGCAACAATCATATGATGGATTTCTAAGGTGTTTAATTACCCTTATGGGTCACCCCGACACCATGCCCGTCATTAACCAATTTGTTTACACACTTTTTCAAAGTTCTACAATTTACCCGAAAATGCTGAATTTTAGTGTCACTTTACCATTTTCAAAACCACACCTACTGACCTTTATAAATTTTACCAAAACTCACAGGTTCAATATCATGTGTTTACTATCCTCGTGATTTTTCCACTAATTTATTTCTACTGTTAAGTGCCCCAAATAAAATCAAACTTTTAACTACTCAGTTTCGGATCTGATCGCACACTAAAAAGTTTAGACCTAAAAACCATACTTAGACTCCAAATCAGAAGCTCTCCTTTGGGGGATTTTTAATAGACACATAGAACTAAACTCTTGTAGGTTGACTAATCCTAATTCAAATTCTATGTCGGGGTTCTACACATCGTAATCTGAACTAAATCTGACCCGAATTTACTGCTTTGACAACTTTTCTCGTAACCAATATTTGAACGACTTCCCGACCTTAAAAACTTTCAAGGCTGGATGTTCTGGAAACTAGACTCTCTGAGCTACATCATAGACACTGGAATCAAATCAATTCATGCTTCTAACCTCTAGATATTCATGAAACAACACAACCCCAAATTCTGCTCTAACCTAAATCAAGTTTTAACGCATTCTAAACCTAACCGAACACACCATCAAACTTATAATTCATCCCTAATAATTATTAACTTGTTTAATTATATTAATTTATAGATTTTATAAAACCCTAATTATCCATCTTAAGAATTGTTACATGAATTAATGATTAAAACTAAACAAAAAAGATGATTTGTACCTTAAACCCTTAATTCTTGAACACAAAAATCACTAGCTTGAAAATAATTAAAATTTTTTTTTCCTTCTCTTCTTGCTTTTAAATTTCGGCCGATTGATGCTAGGGGGGAGAGAAAATTCATTTTAGGGATTTATTGGGTGGGTATTTATAGGCTAGAATCCTAGTTTAGGTAAAATACATGTTTCCTTTTTTTTATTTTATCCTAAAATCGGCCGAACCTTTTTATTTCCTTTTTTTTATTTATTAGTTACATATTTATTAGCATTACCTTATGTTTTTATAAAAATCTAAGCCTATTTTCCCATACCTTTTTGCGTAAACGCAATTTACTAGGCTTTTAAAAATAAATAACTTTTTATTTTTATTTAACCTAACTTTCCAAAAATAGAAACTTACATTTCTTTCTTATTCTAACAACTAACACCTATTCAAACCTAATCTTACTAACACATAACTACATATAAGTAATAATTACTTACGCAATTAACACGAAACCGCTTAAATCACCAAAATCATTTCCTCGTCACCAAAAGTGAACGAAATGAACTTAACCAAATTCACCACCATTCCAAATCTTATTAAGATGATCACACTCAATAGATTGATAACCAACTCTCACATAATCCACATAACGCATATAAACACATAAACCATACATTACAACAGATTCATAAGTCAACACTAACGGTTTGACTAACCTGCTCAAGTCATCGTTGTCACAGTATCCCCTCCTTTAGGAAATCTCGTCCCGAGATTTAACCAAAAGGTTCAACTCTATCATTACCAAACAATTAATCGAGGATACTTATCTTTTAAGTAGTCCTCCCATACCCATGTTAACTCACAGTTACACTTTGAATTCCAACTAACTTTCACAAGATATCTTACTGCTAACAACTTTGCATGCCCACAAAAGGGTACACATAGCAGCATAACCACTCCAAATGAAAAGAAACATCCAATTACCCGAACCTCGCCCGTCATCGGGGAAACTCGTCAAAAACCTTAAGTTGTGTAACAACATCATTTATAACCCGGCCTCGCAACTCATCAAACAAGAACTGTCTTGAAACCAAATTATAAATTGTTACAAAGCTAGATGTTTTTAAAAATTGGCTCGACTTTGAGTTGATTCAAAAAAATAACTTTAACCAAAATCACACAAACACATCTAAGGCATACTAAGGTCTACAAGAAACCTTACGTACCCAACTTCAACTAAAACTCCCAATGACCTCTTGCTCAACGAACAAGTGTGGATACTCAGTTTACCTGAAGTCTTAAAGACATCGCTTCTAGCCAAAATCGGACCTTAACTATCACCATCCTGCTACATTTTAACCTCATAACTTCACAGTCACTATTCTTAACAGGTTCCTCAACAAAACAAAGAGTTTTGTCAACCTCGATCTCATCCAATGATACATGTAGACTAGCATCCGCCAATCACTACTTCAAATTTAACACGTGAAACGTGTCATGTACACCACTCAATTCCTCAAGCAATCTCAACCGATAAACTACAGGACCAATCCTTTCAAGGATCTCAAATGGTCCTACACACCTTGGTGCTAACTTACCTTTCCTTCCAAAACGAACTACGCCCTTCCATAGCGTCACCTTTAACAATACACGATTTCCAACCTCAAACTCCAACGGTTTGCGACTATTATCAGCATAACTCTTTTGACGATCTTTGGCTTCCTTTAACCTTTCCTTAACCACGACTACCTTAGTCGTCTCTTGCTCCAACTCAAGTCCAATCACCTTACTTTCTCCAATCTCAGCCTATAAAACAGGCGACCTACCTCCTCTTCTATACAATACCTCCAATGAAAACACATCGAATACTCAAATGATAACTATCTTTGTAGGAAAACTCACCTCACAAAAAGTGAGTATCCCAATTACCACCAATTTCTCAAACAAGCTCTAAACATATTTTCCAATGTCCGAAAAGTACGCTCACTCTAACCATCATTATATGGATCGTAGGCAGCACTCATATCTACTCGTTTTCCTAACGACTTCTACATCCCTTTCCAAAACCTCAATATATATTCCATATTTATCATGAATACTCGACACGTGCACTCCATGTCTTGCAACTGCCTCATCTACATACAACCTTGCTAACTACTCCATCTTATATTCTTTTTGTATTGCTAAAAACTAGGATAACTTAGTCAGTCTATCGACTATCACCCAAATCGCGTCGCATCCACTACTCGATCTTGATAACTTATATTTATTATCCAAAGTTAATCTTTCATTTTCCCACTTCCAACCGGGTATCCTAGGTGGTAGTAACAAACCTGAAGACCTTTGAGGCTCTTTTTCTACTTCCAATCGCGCTTAATACTTACTAACACCACCATCTATTTTCTCTATTTGTTAGTCCAAGCCATGCAACATCTCTGTTGACACGTTCTCTGCTTTGGACGTCTCAACCTATACCACTAACATCTTCTCTCTAATCTCAGCTTGGATCGTCATACATATATCTCAAACTCGTCTTGGCTTCACTCCTCCTTTCCTACTCCATGCATTAACAACTACGTTCGTCCTTTCCCAAATGGTACTTGGTCTCGCAATAACAACCCCTAAATAACTCCATCTATTGTCATCGCCTCAGGTTCAATCCTTCTAATTGAAAATGTGTCAGAGACTTTTATGATCCGTATAGATTACACTCTTCATCTCGTACACAATATGCCTCTATCATTTTAGAGCAAAACCATTACGCCTAAGTCCATAACGTGAGTCGTGTCGTTCTTCACATGAATCTCCAGTTCTCGCGTCGTATAAGCAATCACCTTCTCTCTTCGTCTAAGCAAGCATCCTAACCCTTGCTCCACGCATCACTACAAAATTGTCTGATCCTTCTGGTAATGCCAAGATTGGCTCATTACCCATATTGTTCCTACAACTTCCGAAAAGCTTCCTCTCCACTCCACTTCGACCTTGTTGAGCTTCACATGACACTTCCCTTTCTTAAGCAGCTCTAAATTTCATCTTTAAATGCGACTCGTGCTCCTCCTTCGACTTCGTATAGACCTAAATGACGTCGTTTAAACATGATGACAATTTGACTAAATACGGCTAGCACACCCGATTCATTACGTCCATGAAAATCGCTGGTGCACCGATCAACCCAAAAAGGCATAGCCGTAAACTTCAGCGTGTCCATTACACGTCCCAAAAATAGTCTTAGCTACGTCATCCTCGTGCACCCTCAATTGGTGACAACCCGAATGAATTTTCTATCTCACTCTTCTCGAGACAATCTATGCACATCCTAAACGACCCATCCTACGTATTGACAAACAATACATGTGCTTCCTCGTAGTGAATAACTAGGTCAATTAAAACCTTTACCTTGCAGCTCTTGCAATTATTCCAACAACTCTTTCATCTTCGTAGGCGTTAAACGACACGGGCCTTCGCCATCGGTGTCACTCCTCGTTTTAACTCTATACGAAATTCTACTTCACGCCGAGAGGTTAACCAATTAAATCCTTAGTAAACACTTTGGGGAACTCACATACTACAGGTATATCACATAATTTTGACTCATCTACTTTGGTACTCCTACGATACCTCGCATTTACATTAGTTCGTTTCCTCATAAACCTTAAGCACCTTCAATTTCATCAAAGGTATTTCTCCGTATGGCATACTTTCTCAGCCTTATACTTCACAACCAATTCTCCCATACGACTACATCAACACTCCCATAAGTAAAGAATACTAGATCAAAAAGTGAAATGAGAACTCTCTAATTCTAACACGGAATCGCGAATAATTCCATTCGTTTCACTACCATCAATCACATAGACATAACTCAAAAGATATGAACTCACATCCATTCTAGAACCACGCTATGAACAAATACCAACCTTCACATGTACCAATTGGTACGGATAAAAAATCACACGAACTCAAAAGGAAGAAAAAACCGAATGTAGATATCGACAAGAAGAATGAACCACAACCATAACAAACGCATCAACGACGCTAGAAATACCCAACGAATAATGCCACGTACCACGACCCATAAAAGTATAAGAACCTTGTACCAAAACCGATTTTTTTTACCCAAGAAAATTTTCTCTCACAACCTTATATCAGTCATTTTAAAACAATAGAATCACCTTAGTTAATAATGAAATAAATTTTAAGTGAAAATAAAATAAATTTAAATGAAATTTTCTTAAACTTATTTTAAGTATGGTCTTCATAAGAGAAATCAAAAGATGGTTATAAAAGAAATGTGTTGCATCTTATTTGTATAATTCATTTTAAACGAAGTTTTCAACACTTAAACAATATTACATCGACTACAGCAAAATTACTTCGAAAAGAAATTTATGACTCGAATACAAAGACGTCTTGATAGTAACAGAGACTCCAGAATTCCTTAAAGACTCCAGTAACAAAATATTAATTTACTTGAAAACGAACACGACAAGGACTATTACAAATCAAACAAACCATAAGGACTCATCCCTACCAACGGTCATAGAGCAGAACCAAAGAGTATCGTTACCCTTGATAAAAGAAGCAAATCAAAACGCCGAACTGATAACATAGAACACTAGTTCTATGATAAAAAACAGAAATACCAACACGAGCGTTGGATATCTCAACGAACTACGAGCTATCAAACCAACTTGATAATTGCGACGACAATACCAATAGGTATCCAAGGTATCCGCTATGATAGATGATATGGAATCCTACCATCTACGCCACTATCTAATCTTACATCCTTACGTAATACATACAAGCAACAATGATCAATGCAATCATGGTCACAAGTTCACGTGTGTGACGCCTTTATAATTATATGGGCCCCCATAGTTATAATTGCCTCTTTTCCACACGCATACTTACTTCCAAAACTACATATCTCAATGATAACATACATATACCCATATAGCACATAATACACAACCCAAATATAACTCAAACATGAAGATCCATCTAACTAAGCATACGAAATCCCAAACAACCAAGAGAAAACAGAAGTCACATGGTGACCAAAATATGAAAGAAATCCTCGATTATAGCAACGCGTGGAGGCGGAAGACGAATTAAACTTATGTTGGGCCTCACTTGGGTTTGACTTTGCTTTCGCAAGAATCACCCGACTCCACGGGTCCAGTGGGGTAAACAATCTCCCAACAATATCTCTTAGGGATAGGGGAAGACATGACTAAAATAATAAAGGAAGGTACACATTACATTAGGAACCACTAACGAAATATAAAGTATATATTATATTACATAGTAGCAGCCAAAATAAGGAAATTTTCAAAACTTTAGATAGCGAGAAAATAAAGTATATACGTACACAAACACTTAAGCCTTAAAATGCAACTATATGAAGGACTCCTATGTTATAGTCTAGGCTCAACCACATACTTCTCTATAACCAAAGGCTCTGATACCAATATGTCACACCCCGCCAAGGCGGAAACGCGATGTGTAACAAGAAAGGATATCATCACAACATAATGGCGTCTATATAGAGAATTCTACATGCATTAAATAAGCAAAGTATAGACACTTACTTAAACAATTCATAACAATTCATACATGGGTATGCGTACCCATCCGATCCCATATCACATCACTAGGTGGCGTACTCTTCGATCCCATATCACAACACTGAGTAGGCGTACTCATCCGATCCCATATCACAACACTGAGTAGGCGTACTCATCCGATCCCAAATATGTCACTTCGCAACACCTAAAGTCTACCAGGCTGGAACTCTATACTTAGGCCTGGTCCAATCACATCATTGAGTCTTATTTCAACCCTTCAGTTGGATTTGATTGAGTAATAAACACCACTCTCCAACCGAACTCACATACCTCAAAACGCCTCCAATTGATCACAAAGCCATGGAGCATACCACATAACATATAAACACATAATCATAGCAACTAAAACATTTAAACTCATAGCATCATTTTCACCCCAAGAAAACATAAGAAAAAGGGGCTATGAAACTCACCTGATTGCTTTGCAGCTTCCACAAACACTAGCACAAATCTAAACAACAAAACAACACGTGTTACACGCTACTAAGCCAAAAGCTTAAGCACATGTAACAATCATATGATGGATGTCTAAGGTGTTTAATTACCCTCATGGGTCACCCCGACACCATGCCCGTCATTAACCAATTCGTTTACACACTTTTTCAAAGTTCTACAATTTACCCGAAAATGCAGAATTTTAGTGTCACTTTACCATTTTCTAAACCACACCTACTGACCTTTATAAATTTTACCAAAAATCACAGGTTCAATATCATGTGTTTACTATCCCCATGATTTTTCCACTAATTTATTTCCACTCTTAAGTGCCCCAAATAAAATCAAACTTTTAACTACTCAGTTTTGGATCTGATCGCACACTAAAAAGTTTGGACCTAAAAACCATACTTAGACTCCAAATCAGAAGCTCTCCTTTGGGGGATTTTTAATAGACACATAGAACTAAACTCCTGTAGGTTGGCTAATCCTAATTCAAATTTTAAGTGGGGGTTTTACACCTCGTAATCTGACTTAAATCTGACCCGAATTTACTGCTTTGATAACTTTTCTCGTAACCAACATTTGAACTTCTTCCCGACCTTAAAAACTTTCGAGGCCGGATATTCTGGAAACTAGACTCTCTGAGCTACATCATAGACACCGGAATCACATCAATTCATGCTTCTAACCTCTAGATATTCATGAAACAACACAGCCCTAAATTCTGCTCAAACCTAAATCAAGTTTTAACGCATTCTAAACCTAACCGAACACACCATCATAGTTATAATTCATCCCTAATCATTATTAACTAGTTTAATTATATTAATTTACAGATTTTATACAACCCTAATTATCCATCTTAATAATTGTTACATGAATTAATGATTAAAACTAAACAAAGAAGATGATTTGTACCTTAAACCCTTGATTCTTGAACACAAAAATCACTAGCTTGAAAATAATTAATTTTTTTTCCTTCTCTTCTTGCTTGCAAATTTCGGCCGATTGATGCTAGGGGGGAGTGAAAATTCGTTTTAGGGATTTATTGGGTGGGTATTTATAGGCTAGAATCCTAGTTTAGGTAAAATACATGTTTCCTTTTTTTTCTTTTATCCTAAAATCGGCCGAACCTTTTTATTTCCTTTTTTTTATTTATTAATTACATATTTATTAGCATTACCTTATGTTTTTATAAAAATCTAAGCTTATTTGCGTATACCTTTTTGTGTAAACGCAATTTACTAGGCTTTTAAAAATAAATAACTTTTTATTTTTATTTAACCTAACTTTCCAAAAATAGAAACTTATATTTCTTTCTTATTCTAACTACTAACGCCTATTCAAACCTATTCTTACTAACACATAACTACATATACGTAATAATTACTTACGCAATTTACACGAAACCGCTTAAATCACCAAAATCATTTCCTCGTCACCAAAAGTGAACGAAATGAACTTAACCAAATTTACCACCATTCCAAATCTTATTAAGATGATCACACTCAATAGATTGATAACCAACTCTCACATAATCCACATAACGCATATAAACACATAAACCATACATTACAACAGATTCATAAGTCAACACTAACGGTTTGACTAACCTGCTCAAGTCATGGTTGTCACATTGAGCCCCGAAGATACACTGATTTGCTAAAGGGGTACATTATCAGCTTTTAGGTGATAACTAGCCCTAATAGCCATCTTGATTTATCAGTAACTCTTAGTCAAATTATTTCAATGTAGACTCAAAAAAACTTGTGACTTGGAAATTCAGTTTGCAAAGGCATTGTGTTATGTTGAAAATTAATAGATAATGACGTGTAAAAATATGTAGCAATAAAGTTTTTAAAATATGCACACATCATTAATATTATTTTTGGAAAATCATCTCGAATGAGATTAAGTGCCTCAGGAAAACCACATGTAGTGCAAGTACTAATATATTGATCTTTTTTACTAGTGGGCTAAATCCAAAGATCGAGCACGAGTATTGTAAATAATACCCTAGTGCACGGTAGTGAAATTTACGAAATATTCTTATATCTAAGACGACTGGGTCACTAAGCTGCTAACAACGATTTTCGAATACCCTCAAATAGATGCAACCCTAACGATGCTAACAATGTAATAGAATACCTTAGACAGGATGCAACAAAGATCAATAACACGTCTTTCGATATAGAAATATTTGTTAAAGTAATTTTGACATTATCACAGATAACAGATAGAACATGTATTCATTCTTATAGAAACATAATCAATATCATATCAAAAGAACTTAATAAGCACATGATTAAGAAAGTCAAACTTGTTCAATGGTCAATGGTCAAAGACACAATCAAAATCAACGGTTAAAATCCATAGACTTGGTCAAACTAAGTCAACGATCTAATCATCTAAGTTTAAGATTTTTGAGATTAATTTTACGAGATATTAAGAATTGTATAAAATTTACACAATTATATATATCCGTTTTAATTCTCATATAAATAACTATGTTCTTTTTTGTGATTTTGAAAACGTTAATACTTTTAAAAAAAGTTATTAAGTTTTAAAACACTTAAAATTTTGAACTTTTTGAATTATTTAAAACCCTTTTATTTTGATATTTTAAATTTTGAATCTTTAGTGTTTTAATAATAAAATGTTGTGAAAAAATTATTATTTTAGTAAAACACGAGACAAGGGTTTAACATGACTCAAACTTGGTCTCGGTCCAATGGGCCTTTAAATCGGGTCAAATAAATATGAAACGGTGGGCTTGAACATCGAGCCAAACGATATTGGGCTTTAACCGGCCCAATTAGGTGCGGTTGGTATTTTTAACGGTCCAATGGGTCGGTGTTTTTGGACCGGCCCAATAAGGTTTTTGGTGGACATAGGTTTTGGGCCACATGGTGGTTCGGTTATCCTTGGTTAACCGACCGAGGAGGATTGGTCGAACCATGGTACCCGACCAAACCTTTGTTCAGTTGAACCATGGTGACCGACCTAGCCTTGGGTCGGTTACACCTTGACCGACCGACTACGATAGATCGATTGGTCTAGGTTGACCGACCTTGGCAAGGGTCGGTTGTCTTGGTTGGACCGACCCATGAGCTTTGGCTCATGTGGTTCAGTTTTGGAGTTCAAGTCTTTGTGTTTTAAGTCTTCAAGACTTGAACTTCCAAAATTTACCAAAGTCTTTTACAAGCATTTCATCAACAACTTTGTCTTCACTTTCTAAAATCACTAGTCTTCATGTTTATTTTTCAAAGGTTAAACTTTTTTGTTACCATCTAGCAAGATTAGTGTTTTAAGCTACCAATTCAACACAATACATTCAAACAATCAAAACAAACACACCCTAAGGGTGGTTCGGTTGGGAAACAGGCACCAAACACCACAATTTTGATCAAGTAAAATAATGATACACTTAAGTTCTAGTTAACCTTAGTCTACTAACATCATAATTTACAAAAAGCCTCAAAAAAATTAACATCTAAATTTTTTTATTTTTTTTAATAAATCAATTTTTTTTATTTTTTAAAGATTTGCGAAAATATGAAAGAATTCTTGTTGTAAGAGTGATTAGAAGATGATTATTAACGACTTTTGTGTTTTACCTTTTGATCAAAAATGGACTCTTGTTTGTTTTTTTGGTTTGGCCAATCCTAGAGAGAAAGAAAGAGGGAGGAGAAATTTTTTGGTAAAATGTGTTGAGTGTGTGTATTGGATCGGTTATGAGGGTTTAAAATTGAGGGGATTCAGTTTTGGAAATATTAGTCCCTAGAGGTTTTAAACTCTATTAAACTAAGCATAAAGTTTATGCATTACCCCTAACACCTTAATTTAAAACTAATTTACATTTTAGGTCCTAAAGATAGTTAACTAATAAAAGTTATACTTAATATCCTTAAGTTTTAAACCTATTTTGCAAACATAGTCCTAGAGTTAATCTTGATAACTCCCCCTCAAATGATGACCATTAAGTGAAATAATCAATTTTCCAAAACCATTTTCACAATACTTTTTGAAAAATTTAATTTTCTGAAAATAATTTATCCCCTTCAAACAAATACCCGTTTTCTATTTAAAGAAATGTAGAATTTGTTTGAGTGTTCAAAATCTCTTGATCGCTTTTCTTGATTAATACTGATGAATTATTTTTGAACATTTTTGGAAATTTTCATATAAAAGCTCATTCTCCCTCTCGAACAAAGACCGTAGTCTATTGAAATATTTCTTGGATTTGTTCGAGCGTTCGAATTTTCTTAAAATCTTTTTCCATTTAAATGAAAAAACTGATTCTGATTTTATTTCCAGCATTTTTGAAAAATTTGTTTAACTCGAGCATGTTTGGTAAACACATTTTAAGGAAAATTGCTCGAGTTAAAGAAGATTAACCTTTTAAGGACAAAATGCACTTTTTATCGTACATTTTCCTTTTTAGAAAGTGCGAGTTGTGTAGCAAAGTATACATAAGCCAAGTTCATGAGTTTCAAAACATGGAATGTTTTGAATCTTTAAACTCAATACCGAAAAGACTTCTCTTTTCGTTGTAAAGGATAACAGCACTAAAGCGTATAATTTCCTTTTCTTTAGGGTTTGGGTTGTTATTTGATATTTAATAACAAACAATAAAATTTTTTGGGAAGACATGTTTTAAAATGTTTTAAACTTTCAGTCGAACTTTATCTACAATCCCGTGTCATTATTGAATGACATTTCTAAGGTCGTAGATATTATCAATTCTGAAAGACACATCGAGAAGATTCTTTTTGGTTTTTGAAATTTTTTGATTTTATATTTTCTTTTTGAAATTTTATATTTTTGTATTTTGATTTTGAAAAATGAAAATCTTGTTGTTGTTTTTGATTTTATAAACTAATCTTCATATAGTACATGTGATACATGAAGTAGTAATCAGAATTACTCTTCGTCTGACTCTACAAGACGTTTCAGCTCTTTCGGTATGATGCTTTGCATACCGTGACGTTTGATCAGAAATTCGAAGTGTTCTATGGCGAGTGCTTTAGTGAATATATCCGCCCGCTGATAATCAGTCTTAACAAAGTGTAGCTCAACAACCTCATTTTGAACTTTCTCTTTAATAAAGTGGTATCGAACAACGATGTGTTTCTCCTTGAGTGTTGCACTATGTTGCAAAAGCAATGGTGCTTTTGAGTCAGAGTAAAATAGGATCTTGTTGAAGTTAAATCCATAGTCAGTTAACTGTGAATGGATCCAGAGGATTTGAGCACAGCAACCGGACAAGGATATATACTCTGCTTCAGTTGTTGATATTGCGCTACACTTCTGTTTTTGGATGACTAGTTGACAAGTTTTTCTCCTAGGAACTACGCACTTCCCGATGTACTGCGTCTTGTATCTTGGCAACCTGCATGGTAAGCATTTGCAAAAGCTGTTAGATTAAAACCGATGTCCTTCGGATACCATAGACCCATATTAATGGTTCTTTTTAGGTACCGAAAGTCCCGTTTAACCGCAGTTAAGTGCTTTTCAGTAGGCTTTGTCTGGTAGCAGGCACACATGCTGATGGAAAACATTAAGACAGGGCGACTTGCTGTGAGGTACATCAGGGATCCGACCATTCCTCGATAGTTGGGTCAACTAGAGTCCCGTTTGGATCCTCATCAAGTTTTGACTGTCCCACCATGGGGATGTCAACGACATTACATTGGTCAAAACCATACTTTTGAGCATTTCAAGAGCATATTTAGATTAATTTATGAACATGCCTCTAGGACTTTGAGAAATTTGAAGTCCAAAAAAATGACATTTGTCTCATCGTTGACATCTTAAAACTTTTCCTCATTTGGTTTGCAAATTTAGCACAAAAGATTGGATTAGTATAAGCAAAAATTATGTCGCCAAAATATATATGTACCGGTATGAAATCATTTCCTTCCTTCCGAGTAAACAAGGTCTAATCGACTACACCTTTGATGAATTTCTGGCTAAGAAGGAATTTGGAGAACAGGTCGTACCATGCGCGAGGAGCTTGTTTCAAACCATAAAGTGATTTCTTCAATCTGAATACATGATTCAAATGATCTTGATTAATAAACCCTTCAGGTTGACTCACGTACACCTCTTTCTTTATAAACCCGTTCAGAAATGCTGTCTTTACATCCATCTGAAATACTACCATATTCTTGTGTGCAGCGTATGCTAAGAATATTTTGATGGCTTCAATGCGAGTGACAAGTGAAAACGATTCTTCAAAGTCAATCCCTTCTTCTTGACGATAACCTTTTACAACTAACTAAGCCTTATTTTTCAGCACTCCGCCATATTCATCAAGTTTCACTTTAAAGATCAACTTTAAACTGATGATCATAGCTTTGTCTGGTCTTGGTACTAATTCTTATACTTTAAGCCGCTTAAACTAATACATCTCCTCTTGCATAGCTTCAATCCAGCTAGATTCGATCATGGCTTCTCTATAATTCTTCGACTCTTCTTTAGCTAAGAAAGCGTGGAAATAGCACCATAAGCATCGGTAGAAAGTTGACGTCTTGTAGAAACAGGTTTTGATGGATCGTCGATGATTGTTTTAAACGGATGATCTTTTTCCATATTTTTTTGTAAATTGGAGGTTGTTGGAAAGTATGTATGTTTGAAGTATCTATAATCCTTAAAGATGACTCAGCTGAGCTGGTGTCTGGAGGAGCAAATGGATTTGTAAATGTATCACTATCAAACTCTGCAACTTCTTCATTTTGTTCAACATTTGTAGAATTGATTAAAGAGTTTGTTGATTCAATGTTTGGTGAAGTACTTAGAGAGGGAGCATCGTTATCAATATAAGTAGAAGAAGACACTCTAGCTATATCTGGTGGAAGTAGAGTTGCAGCGGAAATGGGGGTAGGTACAACACTTGGAGGTTTGAAGTATTCATCGAACATTGGTTGAAACAGTAAATCCTAGTCATTATTTATAGGAGGGTTAGCTGATGTTGACGCAGCCTAGATTAGCACGAGTCCTAAACTAATGTGTCTAGAAGTCCATTCTTGAAGTACAGGCCTTGAACCGTGTTGTTCAGAAGCCATCTGAGTAAGTTCATCAAATTGTACGTTCATTGTTTCCATTATTTGTCTGATCCTTTTGTTGTAGATCTGGTACGCCTTCTTGGATAGTGAATAACCGATGAAGATTCCAATGTCTGCTTTTGTGTTGGGATTAAAAGCTTCTTAATGTTGTTTGTAAGTAACTGCTGCTAAGTTAGTGTTGTTGGAATAAAAGTTAATACTGCTACTTACAACTGCTGAAGAATTACAACTACTAGAAGAGTTTCTACTGTCAGAAGGATAAAGACAAGAGAAAGGATTAAGATGAAGATTGTTTATCAAGATTACTTACGGGATAAGTATGAGGTATTTTTGTAAAAGATACGTATAAGTTATTTGTTTAGAAGATCATGATAACTTAGGAAAATATTATAAGCCTGTTAGAACTCCTTGGTGTATAAAAGGAGGTCCTAAGGTATAGAGTTTAATGTACCAAACATTCATACACATTCATACGTTTTGATATATAACTTCAATGTTGTAAACCCTAGTACTACTCGGAGTACTTGTATTATTGATAATAATATTGGAGCTTTTTAGTGATATCATTGTTCATACATTGTTTATACAATTTAGTGTTTCATTTATATTCTTCTAAGTATTAAAGAGTAGATTTCACATACTCTTTAGTGGTATCAGAGCTTGTTGAGAAACTTTGAATAAGAAGAAACAATCTACACTTACCAGATCTATTTGTTTGTGAAAATATATCAATCTTAAGTTGGGATCAACAGTATACAATACCCTCGTCATATCCGTCAACCTGGTATTTGAGCCATGGATGTCTCAGGTTATAGTGTGGTAAAGGTGCTATATCTGCAAGAAATATCGAGTTAGTACACACATAAATAATTTTTTAATAGTTCTATTTCTGGGATAGATACGTCGTATTGAGTGGATAACATGCACCGTATAAGGATTTTTATGAAGATACTGCGTATAGGGCATATTGAATATGTCATACGGATATTATTAATGAGTATACGACGTATTGGTTTGTGAATATGCCGTATTAAAGGGATCACAACCTATACGCCATATCCAGGATAAAGGATACGTCGTATAGGGATATTTTGGGGGAAATTCTTTGATACATCGTATCCATTGAACATGAATATGCCGTATCGCATCTGTTTAGAGAAAAATTGGGTTTTCCCCCATTTTACCCGTTTGACCCACAACTTTTAACAATGCAATATATACAAATCTTAGTTTTTAACTATAAAACTCAAGGGGGGGGGGGGCATACATACGATAAAACCAAAGATCCTAATCCTAATCAAACCCTAACCCTAATTCTATTCAAAAAAGAAAAAGAGTAGGATAACATACCTTATGATTAGGTTCTGAAAGATGTAACAAACGATGGTAGAGATTTGAGATCAATGAAAAAGCGGATATTTTTGTTTAAAATAAGAGTGAAAAGTGTATGTGAAAAGGAATCCGGCGTATTAGCTGGGCTTTTATACCCACGCTGAATACGCCGTATTGGGAAGTCTCCAATACGCCGTATCAGACATTATTTGTTAACTTAGTCAAAGTGATTAGAAATGGTGGATACGGTGTATATATGTTACCATGATACGCCGTATTCATTTGTGGGGCCAATTTTCCAAAGATTTTAACAAAGTAAAGAAAAACATACCTTGGCCTCCGTAATATCCTTGTGTGAGCACCATCCTTATAATACCGTTTAGGGTCGAACGGGATGCCAAATGGCACATATAAATTTTTGATGAGATTTAATGGCATCCAGTTGTTAAAATAATTCCAACTCACGATATTAGCATCCAATGTTATGTTAAAAAAATTCGTTGAAAACTTTATTGGTTTTATAGTGATTGGTTTTCGGAAGTTCGTTTGATCTTTTAGTGTCAATGTTACTTCCATAAAGTTGTGTTATATCAATATTGTCATCATTGTCCTTGATCGTTTTTGGATTATTAGAAAAAAATTACATTTAGAGAAAATGAGTCATTAAGGCATAAAACGTTTTGTTCATTTTCATCATATTCGGACAATGGCATTTTGAATTTATCGATATGTTGAGAACTTACAGAGGGTTCATTTAGTGGGTCAGATTTAGACTTTAGATCATTATAAACGATGGTTGGGAATTCATTCTCAAAGTCTTTAAAGAAGTCTAAATCGTCAAAGTAACCAATCGTAGGTTCTTTTGACGGAGATGACGGTATGCTGATTTTATCATTTTCATTTTTTGAATTCGTTTTTAAATTATCGACAGAAATTACTTTACAAGAAAATGAATTTTTCGTAAAAAACTATCATGTAATCTTCATCGTCGGATTCGTCAAATGAAATGTTAAAGTCGATTTCGTTATTGTCAAGAGGACTTATTGTAGGTTCACGTGAGAATGCTGCATCGGATATATCGTCAAAGACTATAGCTGGGTATTCTATTTTGAGATTCGTGAAGCTATCGTCCTCATTTTCATAATATTCTGTCTTGCCGTACCTGGCAGTTTGCCAATCAAATGTTCGACCTTGTCTTTGAGCTTTTTCTTCTTCGAGTCTAATATATTCTTCCATAGTGATGTTTGGATCATCCATGATAAACCTACACTGGAAGTCAAAAACAAAGAAACGAACTACAAGGCATAGTACTTTATGAAATTAAATAAGCTGGAATTTAAGCACATAATTAAATTAATTACAAACATAATTAAATTACACTAATTAGATTAATTCTAAGCTAATGGTTAGAAATACTCAATAAAATTTGAGGTTAAGCTTTTTTCACTCCCCGAAAATGGCGCCAAAAAAACTAGATGTGTTGTCGTGTTGGGTCAAATTTATGATAACCATGTTTTAAATTTTTATTTTTGCCGAATTATACTTAAAACATCACATTAACGGCAGTGTACCTGATCGGGGGAGTTTGGTAAGTAGGGTGTATGAACCTAGATGTGAGGTGTAACCTTATAATTATCAGTATTTGTAATTACTCTAGTTATGTTAATCCAATTACTTGTTTATTATACGCTATACTCGCTTCTAAGGATATGGCGGGGGGGGGGGGGGTGGTAGTATAGGGTGGGAGGTTGGGGGGCGGTTTTTTAGCTTGAGAGACTGGCTCAGGTTTTATGTGTCAATAATCAATTCTAAAACACAATTAAACATGCTAGAAAACAACCAGAAGATAAAAGTTGTCGGTACATGCCAAACTAATAGAAAACTGTAATAGCAATATTAAATCCGATTAAATGCTGGTTGATTTATTTGTGAATGATTTCTTATCTCGAAGGGCATTCATTATTAAGAATTTGACGGGAATCATACTAAGGACCTAGACAACGTTTAATTCCTGTCACAACTTAAACGCTTCAGCATAAAGTATCCTTTATTTAATTATAATATATCTAGGGGATTTTTAAGCAATAGTGATCTTGATAATACCCTGCCATCGGGACTTTACCAATTATTGTTTGACGGTATTTTATATACCGGTAGTCCACTATTCAAATCTTTATCAATTAATAAAGAACATACTCGTTGAAACATTACGAGTCACCTGCCGGTCTAACTAAGCTCTTAATTTAAAGACAAAGACAGAATGTTATTTGAAATCTTATTGGTCCAGTAATATAAAACATGATATTGAGAGTTATCCCAGTATCTAGCTCACTTGTTAGGCGTAACTAGACCCAGTTGAATGATAGGTCGCATATTCAAACAGGCAGATAAGTATCATGTAAAATGGACTTAACGAATATTTTTAGACAACATTCGCGTTCTGGATTTCAAGAAATAGAACTAAATGCTTTATATGTAGTATAGATAAGTGTAATTCCAGTAACAAATTATACATTTAAACTCTTTACATAACAAAGTTAAAATAATACTATCTAAAGTTACCACCAACCCATCTACACAACTATATAACACATATATAAACGTCTCTTTAGAAAATTACATTACAAAATTACATAACATATCATTTTTAACATTTCCTATTGTTGGGTTTAAAAGACTTCAAGATGATTCTTAGAGTTACTACTGCTTAGGTATATATTAGTGCTGTCAAGCATAACTTAGTGCTGCTGGTAATACTAATGAAAATTATGCTAAGTAGTTAGTACTGGTAGTATAAAAGTTATTACTGCTGGTTACTACTGTTAGTATAATTAGTACTGTTAGTATAAAGTTACTGCTGCTAGTAGAAGTTAAGACTGCTCAGAGATGAAGACTGAAAATATACTAAGTAGTTACTACTGCTAGTACAAAAGTTAGTACTGCTAGTATATGTTAGAACTGCTAGAATAACTTTCTAAGTAGTTAATGCTGCTTGTGCTCAGTTACAACTGCTGAGTGATTACTACTGCTGGAAGGAATATGCTGACAGAGATGAGATCAAAGATTGATTGGAGAAAAAGAATACTTACGAAGATAAGTATTAGTTATTTGTAAAGAAGATATGTATAACTTATTTGTTTAAGAGATTATGTTTGTTTATAGAAAAGATCTTGATAAGTTAGGAAAGTATTGTAAGCCTTGTAGGACTCCTTGGTGTATAAAAGGAGGTCCTAGGGCATAATGTTAGATATACATCTTTGATATTTGTAGCTTCAAGGTTTTGTAAACCCTAACACTATTAAGAGTGTTCGTTTCATATTGAGGCTAAAAGTTTAGTAATCTGTCTTGTTAATAATTTTGTGTTACTGTTTTATAAATAATTCTTCTTAGTATCATTGACCAGATTCCGCATAGTCTTTGATATTCATAATCAAAGTTTCTACCATAGTTGTTTTGGATTTACTCAATACAACTAAGCTTCATACAAGCTAAGCAAGATCCATTCAAGTGAGATCAACAAGTGGTATTAGAGCTTGTTGAGAAATCTTTGAATTAAAAGAATCATCTACAACATATCAGAACTATTTATTTTTTTTTTTTTTGTGATAACATGGTGGAGGTCTTCAACAATGGTTACTGCTGCAAAACTTCTAGTACTCAATCCAGGAGAATTTAAGCTTTGGAAAATGAGGATAGAATAGTACTTCCTAATGACAGATTATGCTCTTTGAGAAGTAATAGTAAATGGAGACTCACCTCCACTAAAGAGAACTATTGATGGTGTTGAGCAAACATATCCTCCTACAACTGCGGAGGAGAAGTTAGCAAGGAAGAATGAGTTAAAGGCAAGAGGTACACTGTTGATGGCTCTTCCAAATGAACATCAACTAAAGTTTAATACCTACAAATGTACCAAGACTTTGATGGATGCCATAGAGAAAAGGTTTGGAGGTTATAAGGAGTCAAAGAAAACTCAGAAGACTCTTCTAAAGCAACAGTATAAGAATTTCAATAGATCAAGCTTAGAAGGACTTGATCAAACCTATGATAAGCTTCAAAAGCTTATCAGTCAGCTAGAGATTCTGGGTGAAACTATTTCTCAAGAAGATATAAATATGAAGTTTCTAAGAAGTCTCCCATCAGAATGGAAGATTCATACCTTGATCTGGAGAAACAAAACTGATTTAGACACCTTAAGCATAGATGACCTATAAAACAATCTAAAGATTTATGAAACTAAAGTTAAAGGGTCATCAAGCTCAAACCAAAATTCACAGAATGTGGCTTTTGTGTCTTCCAATAACTCTGGCAGTTCCAATCAAGCTTATGGTTCTAACTCTGCCAATACTGATAGTATGAGTGATGTTGTGATCTATTCTTTCTTTGTAAACCAATCTAAACTGTCCATAAATTAATTGTTGAGGACTTTAATAGTTGTAGATGCTGATGACTTGGAAGTGATGGATCTAACGTGGCAGGATGGGTTATGGTTGACATGGAGAGCCAGAAGATTTCTAAATAAGACTGGAAGGAAGATTAATGCAAATGGTTCTGAGACCATAGGATTTAACAAATCAAAGGTGGAATGCTATAACTATCATAAAAATGGTCATTTTGTAAGGGAGTGCAGGGCTCCAAGAGAGAACAAGAACATATAACCTGTAAGGAGGAATGTGACAGTGGAAACAATAGAGACAAAAGCTTTGGTGGCTCAAGATGGACTTGGATATGACTAGAGTGATCAGGCTGAAGAAGGACCTACAAACTTTGCACTTATGACAGATACATCTTCAAGTTCTTCAAGCTCAGATTCTGAGGTATCTACTTGTTCTAAAGCATGTTTAAAATCTTATGAAACTCTCAAAGAACATTATGATAATATGACAAAAGATTTTAATAAGTCTCAATTAAATTTAGGTGCTTATAAAGCAAGTTTAGAATCTATAAAGGCTAGACTAGATATGTATAAAAAGAATGAGGTTGTTTTTGAAGAAGACATAAAGATTTTAAAACTTGATATTAAGTTGAGAGATAATGCACTAACATAGCTTAAAAAGAAACTTGAAAAAGCTAAAAAGGAAAGAGATCTTTTAAAACTTACCTTAAAAAAGTTTGGAAATTCATCTAAAAATCTAAGCAAACTGTTAGAGATTCAAGTAAGTGATAAGTTCAAGAGTAGTGTGGGATTTGATAGTCAAGTAGTTGATAGTCATGTGTTTGATAGTCAGGAAAATGAAAGGTACAAAACAAGTGAAGGGTATCATGCTGTTCCCCCTCCCTATACTGGAAACTTTATGCCCTCTAAATATGATTTGATACTTGCTGATGAGGGAGAATATGTTTTTAGTGAGTCAGTGACCAGTATACCTGATGCTGCAACAAGTGAAGCTAAGACTAGTGTGTCAAAACTTAAGTCTGTTGGTGAACCACTTATTGAAGACTAGATATCTGACATTAAGGATGAGAATGAGACTGAGTTTAAGTGTAAACAGAGAAAACCTAGTTTTGCCAAAACAGAATTTGTTAAATCTAATGAGCATGTGAAAACACCTAGGGAGTCTGTTAAGAAGATAGAAAACAAAAAGCAAGCTAAATACCCTAAGAAAAACAGTCAAAGCCCTAGAGGTAACTAGAGAAACTGGAATAACTTGATGACTCAGAAATTAGGAAGTAATTTTGAGTTTAAAAATAAAGCTTGTTATGAATGTGGCAGTTTTAATCATTTGATCAAAGATTGTGAGTTGTATGAAAATAAAATGGTAGAGAAAATTATATGGAACAATGCTAGAAGGGGAAATCATCAAAATTCTCAAAGAATGACTCACCCTTATCTAAAAGGAAATTTTGTTCCAAAAGCAGTCTTAATGAAATCTGGCATTAAAACACTTAATACTACTGGGCAAAAATTTTCAAAAGCAGCAATATTAGTTAATACTATCATACCAATTAATATTGCCTACCCAAGACCAACAGTGAATAGTATAAGGACAGTATCAAATGTTTTTAATAGAGCACATTCACATGTTAGAAGGCCCTTTAACAAGTCTAAAACAAATAAGAACAGTAATTTAAATGAAAAAGTTAATACTGTTAAGGGAAATATTACTAATGTTGGGCTAAAAGCAGTAGTAAGTGATAATAAGGGAAATAAGGCTAATGCTGTTAAGGCCTCAGCATGTTGGGTTTAGAGACCAAAGCAAAAAGTTTTAGACCATGTCTCCTGACACAATGGTGCAACAATGAACTTTAAAAGATTTGACTATGTTGATGCACAAGGCAGATCCAAGTCTGTAATGGCTTGGGTCCCCAAGAGAGCCTGATTCTCTTACTTTTGTGCAGGGCAATCCACAGCTAGAATTGCAGGAAAAAGGAGTCATTGAGAGTGTATGCTCTAGACACATGACTGGAAACAAGTCCTACCTCTTAGATTATGAAGAAATTGATGGTGGATTTGTTACCTTTGGAGGAGATCCCAAAGGAGGTAAAATCACTGGTAAGGTAAAATCAGTATAGGTAAATTGGATTTTGAAGATGTGTACTTTGTTAAAGAGATTAAGTTTAACCTTTTCAGTGTCTCACAAATGTGTGACAAGAAAAACAGTGTTCTTTTTATAGACACTGAATGTGTTGTTTTGTCTCCTGACTTTAAGCTACTTGATGAAAATTATGTCTTGCTTAGAGTTCCTAGAAAAGATAACATGTACAGTGTTGATTTAAAGAATATTGTTCCTTCAGGAGGTCTAACTTGTCTCTTTGCAAAGGCCACATTAGATGAATCTAATCTATGGCATAGGAGGCTTGGACATATAAATTTCAAAACTATGAACAAACTAGTGAGGGGAAACCTTGTAAGAGGTTTACCTTTAAAGATTTTTGAAAATAATCATACATGTGTTGCTTGTCAGAAAGGAAAGCAACATAAAGCCTCTTGTAAGACCAAGACTGTAAGCTCAATCAGCCAACCATTACAAATGTTGCATATGGATTTATTTGGGTCAACATTTGTAAAGAGTCTAATGAAAAAGATGTACTGCCTAGTTGTCACGGATGACTATAGTAGGTTTAGTTGGGTTTTCTTTTTAGCCACTAAGGATGAAACTAGTGAAATCCTTAAAACATTCATAACTGGCATAGAAAATCTAATAGACCTTAAGGTGAAAATAATAGGATGTGACAATTTGGAGGGTGTTCTAGAATAAGGCATGGAATCAGTTCCGTTGAAATGAAGGGTATTAATGAATCTAGGATTTTTGGGTTGTGAATTTACAACAAGATGGTTAGTACATAAAGGAAACATGGACACTAAATAGAGGTGCTAGGTCTATGCTAGCTGATTCAAAATTGCCAACAAATTTTTGGTGAAGAGTTACTATGCTTGTTTTGTTCAAAATTTGGTGTTAGTTAATCAGTCTACAAGACTTATGAATTTTCTAGGTTGAAAAATGCCTTTAGTTGCCATGAGACAATTTAGTGGTCCTGTTACTATTTTAATACATAGATAACATACGTAAGTTTGATGGAAAGGCTGATGAAGGGTTCTTGGTGGATACCTCTTCCAATAACATAAGCATTACGGGTTTATTCGTAAATTCGAATAGGTTATTAGAGCAGAACCTGCATGTTTAGTTTAGAACCTGCATGTTAAGTTTAGTGAAGAAACACCTAATATTGTAGGAAATGGACCTAATTGGCTTTTTGATATAGATGCTCTAATAATATCTATGAATTATAACCCAGTTGTTGCAGGTTATTTTTCAAGACGTTGTGAGTGATACAACGGTCTCTAAAACCTTCTCAAGACATTGTTAGTGATACAATGGTCTTTAAAGCTTTTCGTGATTTCCATAATACCAGTTTTGATAATCTTGAAACTCAACTTAGTTTGTCGACTACACCTGTTATTTTACTAATCGATTCTGAGTTTGAACACTTGTCTCATACTTTTGTAACGCATACGTCGTTACGTGACCCACTGCATAGAAAAATACTAGCTGATTGGAATACGACTGTTAACTTGTCACCTCAACATGGCATCTTGGAACACTTACTTTTGAAACATGACTAGAATCATGCCGCCAAGAAGACAATCTCTAAGTTTAGCAACTATCAAGTGACTCATAGCCCAATGTATGGCTGGCATGCACTTTCTCCTAGAGCAGAACTAGATCTGAGATACTAAGAACGAATCACACATAAAGACCTTGACACAAACCACACTAACGAAGGTCACGTCTTCTGACTAGAATATCATTGGGAACGACACAACCCAACCAGTATCCCCCCTACTTTGAAGAGAAAATCTCGACCATCATAGTTAATGATGACCTTTTTATTTAAAATATTTCTTTGAAAACTCTCGATGTATTGTTTGCTTTGTGGTACGGATATATCCACTCTCTTTTATAATTAATTGTTTGTGCAATTAACTTCTCATGTCCCATTTTAACATCCTTGATAAACCAGTTCCTTAATATGTGCTTGTTTTGGCCATTTGGTATTAACTCTCCTTAATAGTTAATTGTTAAACAATTAATTCACCTAACTCGTTTAGCAATCTTGACATATTGTTTCTTTGAAATATGCTTCTTTCAACTATTAGTAATAATTCCCTCATTACATCGATTAAATTCCTAGATGACTCTCTATAGTCTTTCATAATTCTTTACGTTCATTTCTTTTCAATCGTTACTATATTTTGATATTCTTAACACCTCCCTCTATCCCACCATTATTAGGATCAATTGATTCTTTGTTTACTTGATTATTTGTACAAATGATTCTTCATACTCCCTTTCTTCATAAGTTGTTTATGCAAATCATTCTCTACATATTAATCCTTTTGATCATTATTACATTTGTACGTATGTTCTTCTTATATACCCTCTTAAGTCATTGAAATGTTCGTATTCTACATGCTCGCGACATCTTTTATTATTTCTTCATATACTCTTATTCATTCCTCTCGCAATGCTATGACTATTCTTTTTCTTTATGATCCACTCATTCATTCATTGTATTGATTAATGATTGTTCGCTACCTTGTTCATAAAATATTTAATCTCTCTTTTAGGATTCTCTAATCCTAAAATATCAAACTCATTATAAGCTCTTTGTATTGGCATTGACTTCCCTTGAAGATTTGTAATCTCTTTGATCTTTCCGTCCACATCGATTATTGATACCAATTTCATTTTCTGACCTTGAAATGTAATGTACTTGACATATGCTCCTTTGATCATCGGTATAGCATATAAATTCTTTGTTTTCGCTTGTTTTTTCATTAGTACAGATATTCAATCTTTTCATCAAGGATTTTCATAATAACTAATCCGTACCTATGCGCACATTACAAACATTTTATGTGTTGACTATTATTTAGTCAATATTCGTTTGTTACCTTGTTTAATTATTTTATCAAACCCTTCAAACACGTTTTAACACATGATATGAAGATAGGAGCTTTAGTTCTAGCATTGAAAAATTTGGGACACTACATATATGGTACAAGGTGCACGGTCACCGGAGCAAGCGAGCTATACAAACTTGAACCACCATGGGAACTCAGTGGAGTCCATATAACCTCTCACGTCTTGAACTTAAAGAAATGTTATCTGGTGAAAACCTTGTCATTTCGCTAAATGATATTTGACTTGACAACAAGCTACACTTTATCGAGGACCCTATAAAGATCATAGACCATGAGGTAAAATAGCTAAAGCAGAGTCACATTCCCATTGTCTGAGTTTGTTAGAATTCACGAAGAGGACCGGAGTTCACATGGGAGCGCGAACATCAAGTAAAGAGAAAGTATCCTCATCTCTTCACGAGTAAACCAAGTGTGGATGAGGCGAATTGAGCACCGAGATGGCGCTCCCTTAAGGTGGGATGGCTGTGACATTTCATATTTTTCAAGGTCATTATCTTAACTCATATTCTATTTCTATTTTTACCTTGGAGCAAAATTTACTTTCACTAGTTACCCGATTAGTAATGCGTTCCTAGCTATGCTTGAGCCGTGTTTAGGATTTTTATCCATCCACGTGTCTCCCGTAGTTTAATATTCCCATAAGATACCCCGAGGATTTATAATTCTTATTTTAGCATTTTAGTTTTTATTTCGCGTCTTCGCCAAACTTTGCTAAAACTTTACCATTTACCTTAAACCTTACCTTTTTATTTAAAACCTTACCATTATATTTAAAACCTTACCATTACACACTTATTTACCCATCTAATTAAAAAATAATAATAATAAAAATAAAAAACAAACATAACCTAACCCCCCCCCCCCTTTAATAACAAAACCAAAACAATTTTTTTTAAACTATCCACACACATATTCTCTCTACATGCAAAAAAAAATAGATCTCATCTCCTCCTCCCCTTGTGGTTGCTTCCGTGTATAACCACCACCACCACCACCATCGCACAATAATATCCTCCTCATTTAACACACAAAAACATCCTTCTTGATATCCTTGTGAAGTTTGAAGAGTTTATTTGAAGTTTAGAGGGTTTCTTGGTGATTTTTCTTCAAGATTTTGATTGGGGTTTTGTTATAGAAAGTGGGTATTGTTATATTGGATATTTAGAATCAAGGTTGGATTTGGTTGGGTTTGTGTTTGGGTCCGAAAATCAGCCAACACCAAGAAGGGGTGTTTTGTGTTTAATTCTCTAATTTTATTCATAATCTTGTAAGTTTTAATCTTTGATTCTTGATTTTTCTTGTTGGATATGACCATGAATTTTAATAATAGATTCAAGACTTAGGTATATTTTTGTGATTATAAGTGTGTTAAGTAATTGGGTATGGCATTCTATTAATTTTAAAAAATAGGTGAAATCTTGTTTGGATGAGTTTTACAAGTGATATTTTGGGACTGGTTTATACAGCAGGTTGTTTTGATGATTGCAAATTATTTTTGGTCTTAAGTACCCTGGGAAAATTTATAGAATTATAGATAGATGTTTAAGGTATATGTGGCAATTTGGATGGGTCCGTAACTCCTCCGGATGAGTGAGTTATTGTCGTTTTAGTAAAACTAGTCGGATTTTGCATACTGTTGAGAAAAGAAGCATAACTTTATATTTTTTATTAACTTTTTAAAAGAAAATTACGCTACCTGAAGAGGACTCTTAGAGCTATCACCTCCAACTGGCCTCACATCAATAGCATCTATAGATTTCAAATTACGTTCGTTTTCGTGAGCCACAAAAATCAGTCACGTTTTCTTAGGGACTATTTTTGATCAGCAGCTTGTTGGGTATGTTTCAAAATATTATTAGTTTATGAAGACCTGGGAAATTGGATACGGATTTATAGAAATGTATTAGATTCATGTGACCATTTGGATGGGGCCGTAACTAGGTCCAATGAATTAGATATCACCGAAACGGAGAAACTAGTCAAAAATTGAGACCAGAATTTGGATTCATAATAAGTCCCAAAATTTTTATAACAACACCTAAATATCTAAAACTGTAGGTTCTAGGTATTGAAATAACTTAGATTTGCTAGATCGTTTCGGCTTTTGCGGATACACAGTTTAGGAGATACACCTAAATTAGAGAGGCGGTAAAAATATAGAAATAATCTGTTTTGGGTAACTAAGGGTAATTTGTCTTTTCACATGGTTTTGGGATTTTTAAAAATAAGGGTCCTGCATATCTGTTAATTAGACTCAAGCACCTTTTTGTGAGCGCAAAAATCAATTGGTAATTCCTTACGGATTGGGATATATGGGTTCATAAAGTTGGTTAAAATGCAGAATTTGGAATTTACGTATTGTTTTAAACATGGAAATGGAAGTATAAACGTTCATAAGATAGGATGATAAGAAGTGAAAATGATTACATGTTTTAATACATATTAGATCAGGTTAGACGTCAAAATTTAGGTAACCTTTACTTTGAAAAACCTTTGTGCAATACCATGCTCAATTTGGAAACACATCTTATAAACACTTGTTTATTTTTACATATTGAATATTATTTTATCCTTCTAAGTTACACCATATCTTTTAGGTGGAACTTAGAACTTCTTGTTTGATCTAATGTTCTTATCATTCCTCGCATTTCATTACTAAAAGGCGCGCGTTCGAGGAGTTTCCTAGTTGTTATTTGTTGATCCGTGTTTGTGCTCATTTCTCTTGATTGCATAAGGTAAGTTCATAGCCTCGCTTTTACTTACTTAATTGTTTTATAAACCCCGCGAGGGAGATACATGCTAGTTTTTTTTGAAAATTAAACACAAGTGATTTACTTGGTATGTTGGACTCGAATGCGTGAATTATTGACATTGAGTACCTTTTTGCCGAAAAGTCCCTAATTTCATGAACCGTTAATTACCTTTCATGGTAAACGCTAGTACAAGTGAATAGATCTATTGGGTTTGACCAACCTCGTCCGGGTATGTAACATCAGATTACCCTATCAACGGACGCATTATATTGCGAATCAAGGTATATGGCAATAAAATACCTTCTCATGGGTAAATTTTATATTATATCTGTCAAGGTTCGGTGTCATGAGCTCGATGCAATAAAAATTTATACATGACTTGTATGTGTTACAATGTCGCTCGATGAACTATACTTGTGTTCTACATTTATTACTTATAAACTCTATGGATTCACTCAACATTATTGTTGACTGTTTTTTGCATGTTATCTTAGGTCTTTCGGGTATTGCTCGGAGGGAAGCCGCACGGATATGTACTTTGGAGATTCTATATTTCTTCACATTCGAGAAAATTATATTTTTGAAAACATTGTGTTATTTTGAAACCGTTTGGGACTGTTAGTAAACTCTGATCTTTTGATTGTCGAATGTGAAAACTTATTTTAAAACGTCTCTTTAGAGGTCGTTTTCTGTAACTCGTACTGTAAGACTATGAAGTAGCACCCCATGTTGTATTCCGCCGTGTGCCGAATTTTGGGGGTGCTACATTATAATTTTCAGGTATCTAAGTTCAAGTAAAGAACAACAAGGGAAGAAAAAAAGAAGGTGGTCTCTAATGAATAACTATCTCGCAGCTACACTCAAATTAAGCCCGAGAAGTACCGTTTTCCATTAATTTTCCCTATTTTCTTATATTTATTAGTTCCTACGTTGAGGGAAATGTTCAACTTAAGTGTGGAGGGAGAGTGAAACATGAAAAATTAAATATATCAATTCCTTCCATGTTTGCCCTGTAATCTGGCCAAATTTTAACTCATATTTTATAAAAAATAATATATAGCTTTCTTCCACAAATTAAAAAATGTATACTACTTAGTAAGGCAAATCCACTCGGATTGACATCATAACTAGCACAAAATTAGTCCACTAATTTGTGAGGTATATTCTAGCCTTTGATGCATATCTTTTGCATATTTTATGAGAGTGTCGGTAATTTAGTAGCTCTAGAACTTGTGCTTAATTATCATTTACTAGACCGCTGTGAGCTTAATTTATAGACAATTTTGTATGATAAGAAGTAAAATAAATCCCATAGAATCCCACTATCCGCAACACTCGTTTTTAGTGATAAAAATCTCCAAAAATGCTCAATGTGCTCAAATTGTCTAAAGTTCTGTGCCAGGCTTACTTATCATATTGTTACCATTTGGTATTAGAAAAAAATCAATCAAAAATAAAAAAAAGTTAAAGTTATAAGGCTTTGGTTTGGCACATAATATTATTATGTATCCCGTATTCACCCACATCATATTCACATTTGGCCTCTTTGAGTTTTTGTCTAGGTGCTCACGCCGCAACGGTCATGTTTATGTGTCTTGTACAAGCATATGGTAGGTATCTAATTTATGTCTGTGCAAAATTAAGTGATCTTACAAATACAAACCCTATATGAGTGACTTGTGTGAATAAATAAATATATACATATTGTGAGGTGCTTTGTTATATGTCTATGCCTGAAACATTATATAATAAGAATCGTTTAGCTCATCTAGGATTATTTTTACGAATAACATTAACACGCAGCGGAATAATAAGAACAATAATGCTATTCAACAAGGTTTTACTACTAAACATTCAAGCCTCCATTAATTTGATCAGAATAAATGGTTACAAACTATAACAAGGATCCACAATCCTTGAGGCTACACTAACTATCTAACTATTACATAAACTAACTATTAGACTCTCATTGGGAGAGATCTAACTATGATGGATTATTAAACTACATACCTTAGACCTCCTTTTATAGTATAAGGAGTCAAGGTTTACATGGAAACTAATAATGATAATAATGATAAAATTAATTATCTTTGACCAATTAGTTATTCAATCATTATCTTTGACCAAATCTTCAATTCTTATCTTTTGTAGTATTCTTTGACTACAACTTTGGTCCTTTATGTTTCCATCTTGTTTCATTCGTGTTTTATCTTATCAACTCAAAATATAATTCCCAACAGTCTTCCCCTAGTTGATAATGACAAAACCCAATAAGCACGAACTTCCCCTGAAGTTAATATACGAATGAAACGAAACCTCTTCCCCTTTTTGTTATAATCAGGTAGGGGTCTTCTGTAGATATGTACCTTGTAGATGGTTAAACATTTAATCAATAAGCTTTCCCTTAAACCCATATGTTTACCATCTCTTGAATCTCGAACTCAGTAGGCTCTATGTAGTGATCACTGATGAAGAAAACAGAGTATAACGAATTTGATGAAGAAGTTGAATATCCCAAACTTGTGTCTTATGTCTTGTACTATCCACGTGATAAAGAAACTCACCCTTCTTCTTCGAGAGTAGACCTCAATCTCTTGACAAAATCCTCATTTATCCTATAAAATGAGACACTGAGCACAATAACGTAACTCCTTTAAGTGATAGCAAAACCGTCATTGCTAGATATGTCAAGTCTTCGTCACATCATTAAAAGTACGAACAAGTTATCATTAAACGTTGTACGCCGTTTAAGATATAATAAGAACACGCATATGTGAAACTCAACTACAACATCAAATGAGTGATAATCAACCGTCTTCGTAATCACATCTTTAATAAATCTCCAAAAACGAGCCATAAAATCAATAAGAATAAACTATTTGAAAAATAGTTCTGTCCGAGATCCAAATCCATCCAAAAACCAAAAAGATATATACCTTGTAGATCCTAGATATCAAGAGCAACCCGCTCTGATACCAATTGATAAGAATCGTTTAGCCCATCTAGGATTAGTTTTACGAATAACATTAACACGCAGCGGAATAATAAGAACAATAATGCTATTCAACAAGGTTTTACTACTAAACATTCAAGCCTCCATTAATTTGATCAGAATAAATGGTTACAAACTGTAACAAGGATCCACAATCCTTGAGGCTACACTAACTATCTAATAAACTAACTACTAACTATTAGACTCTCATTGGGAGAGATCTAACTATGATGGATTATTAAACTACATACCTTAGACCTCCTTTTATAGTATAAGGAGTCAAGGTTTACATGGAAACTAATAATGATAATAATGATAAAATTAATTATCTTTGACCAATTAGTTATTCAATCATTATCTTTGACCAAATCTTCAATTCTTATCTTTTGTAGTATTCTTTGACTACAACTTTGGTCCTTTATGTTTCCATCTTGTTTCATTCGTGTTTTATCTTATCAACTCAAAATATAATTCCCAAGTGATATCAAAAATATTATTGTTGAGACACTTATTCTCCACACTTGAAGGTCTTGGCTTTATATCATTCAAGGCATGTTGTTGTAGCCACTTCAACAACTAAAGCTGAATATGTAGCTGCTGCACATTACTGTAGACAAGTGTTGTGGGTTCAAAATCAATTGTTGGACTATGGTTTCAACTTCATGAATACCAAAATCCACATTGATAATGAAAGCACAATATGCATTGTGAAGAACCCAGTCTATCATTCTAAGACCAAACACATTGAGATTCGTTACCATTTCATCAGAGATTGTTATGAGAAGAAGCTCATAAGTGTAGAGAAGAAAATTCACACAGACTTAAATGTGGCTGACTTGTTGACCAAACCATTTGATGGACCACGATTTAATTACTTGGTGGTTAGCATTGGTATGATCAACCCATAGCAACATTTAAGGGGAGGCTTCAATGTATAATTTGTAATTTTTCTTAGCTAAGTCATTTTAATACTGTTAGTATTAACCTTTAATCCTGGTAGTTAAGTTTAGGTTAATACTGATAAGTGTCATATTAATACTGTTAGGTTAATTCTGGTAGTTAAGATGGGTAAATTCTGGTAGTTAAGATGAGTTAATTCAGGTATTAGTTTTTCCTTCATTCTGTCTATACAAATTTTTGCAATTATTTTTTTGTTGTTTTGTTTTTTTTGTTTTGGTCAAATTTTTGCAGGCATAGCTTGGATGCAAGGGAGGAATGTGTTAATTCTGGTTAAAAAAGGGTTAAGTCGGGTTGAATCTTAGTTAATTCTGTTTGACCAGATTAAGTCTGGTAGTATAACATGTTAATACTGGTAGTTTATTGTTAATGATGGTTACGGAAAACTTGACTGTTTCTGTTTTATCACTGTTTAAATATTACCGTTAGAGATTTTTACGGCGCAATAATCACCCACCCGAGTAGCTATATATAGATAAAGTTTGATTTCTCTCTCATACT
>BQNB010040233.1:0-47542 GCA_026074375.1 Tanacetum coccineum
TTTTAAGCTTAAATTGGTTTTTAAACTTCTTAAGGAGTGTTTGGGTTAAGAGGCAAAGTGGGTCAAATTGTGTTTAAAAAAACTATTTGGGTCACTAAGCTAACTTATGCAAGCTTCTTTTAAGTCATTCTAATATGTTTTTAAGAGTTTTAAAGTCTTAAAATGAATTTTGAGGTTTTGTCTATAAGTGGTTTAAATCTGTGATGTTAAAAACAAATTAGTTTAGCTTATTTGATAAAGACTTTGAAAACAGATTTAAAATGTTGGTTTTGTGTTGTTTGAGCTGTCTATATGCAGTAGAATAAGAGTTGTCTGATGTGCTTTAGTCTTGTGGTAGAGTTACTCAAAATTGTCTAAGTGCATTGTCCAGTTTTAAAGTTTTTAAATTTCCATTTTTCAATTGCAAATTCAGTTAGGTTAAGGTTAGTTTTAGCTTTTGAAATTTCAAACACAGGTAGTTAGTAGTATAATCTTGATCTGTTTTAGCTTATTTTAGATTAATAACAACTTTTTCTAGCTTAAATTTAAGGCTATAAACTAGAATTTTCCAAATACAAGACTCAGCATATACTGATTTTAGTCAGTATATACCGACTTTTGCTCTTTGATTTTCTAGCTTATTCCTTAAGCTTATTTGTTTAATTTTTGATTCTATGTGCTTATTAGTGTCTAAACTTAATCTGTTTTTACTTTTTAAGTTTCTAAATTAGCTTAATCTAGCTTAATTAGGGCTGCAAAAAGCCATTTTGCCTTTTATAAAAACATGATAAAAACCAAAAACAGCCTGAACTGCCTTTTTCATAAGCCTTTTAAACAGCTTATTTGATTTTCAAAATGTTTTCTAAGTGGTGACTTAGATAACTTATTGTACAAGCTTCATTGTGCTATAAGCCTCTAAGCCATAAGGATCTGTTTTCTAGCTTAAAAATAAGCTATAAAGTGCCCCCTTGACTTTTTGGTTAGTAAGATTTGGCCTAACTGCTTATTAGCTTATTTGAGCTTTTTAGCATTTAGGATTTCTTAACTTGTGTTTCATCTTGCTTATTAGGTTAGTTTCAAGGTTTTGTTAGCTTATTAGGTTTAGGTTAGAGCTTATTTGAGCTTTTTAGCATTTCTAGTCTAGAATTTTTAGTTTAAAAGCCTTCAAGTATTTCTGTCATTTTAAACTCAATTAGCTCATTTTATTTGCTTATTTTTGTTCATTAGTGCTTATTAGGGTTTAGTATTCATTTGTTTTTAGCTTATTTGTTTTCTTAAATGCTTATTGTGTCTAAAAAAAGGCTTAACAATTTAGTTTTTAGCCATTTATTGTAAAAAGCAATCTGTCATTTTTCTTTTAGCTTATTACTAGCTTATTGTCAAGTTTTATAAAAAGTGTTTTTTTTTAAAGTTTGTTACTTTTGCTTATTTTATAAGTTTTTAAAAAGAAAAACAAAAAAAATGTTGGGAGTTTAGGGAAATCAGGGGTGAGCAAGGCCCGAACCCCTGACCTCAACCTCACCTCAACTAACATATTTAACACACCACACACAACCACTAGCGCCTTTGGGTCTTTTCCGTTTTCCTTTGCACACATTATTCTTTTAACACCTTTTTGGCCTTTTAAGCCATAAGCCCTTTTCGGCTTATTAACAGCTTATTTCAATAAGTTGTTTTCAATAAGCCGTTTCACCCAATTTATTTTTCCTAGGTTTAGCTTACTCTTAAGCACTTTTTGTAATTTTTTTAGATTTTTTATAAATAGTTTAGTATTTTTAATATTTAATTTACATAAAAACCATTTTTAATTTATAATAAATTAAATAAAAGTCAAAAAATTATAATTCTTTTTTTTAAAATTTTCTTTTATCATTTGGGATTGTTAAAAATTAATTTTGCTTTCGTAGGGTTAAATTTGTAAAATTTGTTTTTTAAAAAACGGGATTTGGTCCCGTTATCGTTTTTAGGTTTAAATCTTTAATTGCTCTCGTTTTTAGTTTGCCTTTACTTGTTTTTGCTTATTATTAGTAGAAATAGAATCCAAACTAATCATTGACCATTCAAACGCGCGATCACGAACGTAATCTCGATTCTCCATTCACGCCTCGTCGGGAAACGACACGGGAAGGTTTTTTAGGGATTTTGCTTTGGATAAAAGTAAATATCCTTTTAAAAAGCCTTACGGAATTCTTACTCTTCTATAATTGATATTATCTTATTATATATTTATATTATATTATATTTATATATATTAAGTGGTGATCAATTTTTGGCGTCGCTGCCGGGGAACGACCCGGGAAGGTTTTTTTAGGGATTTTGCTTTGGATAAAAGTAATTATCCTTTAAAAAGCCTTACGGAATTCTTAATCTTCTATAATTGATATTATCTTATTATATATTTATATTATATTATATTTATATATATTAAGTGACGATCAATTTTTGGCGCCGCTGCCGGGGAGGTGTGTACGAATATCGTGTTTACGTTTGAAGATTAGTTTTTGAAGACCCTTCCTCGTGAAGTTATCATTTTCTATTTGTGAATATTTTCTTCTTATTATAAAAATTAAAAATACCAACAATACTTTTCTTAAAGTATTGAAAGTACCAAAAAATTAAAAAACAACAAAACAATATGTGTCGTTAATTGTTAAATCGGCTCACCTTTGGAATTACAAACTATAAGAGAGGTATAAGGAGGGTCAATCCAACGAACTTCGACCCAAAATGAGAAGGGTTTTTAACTAGCTTCGTGCTGACCAGCTCCTCCGCTTCCTTGTGCGTAATTTAGAGAGCTATCGTGAACTCTTGACCAATCGAACCCAAAAATATTTGAATTTTTGATTTCTTTTCCTTAGTACATGCGCACTCGCTCTTTTTCGAATCTAGTTGGTGAATCTTCTCCTAATCCAACTACTTAAAATCCGAAGCGTCGTAACCGTAGACGTTCAAAGCAACCTTTTTCTCTTGAAGAATCTCCCTTAGATACGATGGCCGATCAACGTACTATGGCGGAATTGCTCCGTGCACCCACCGAGGGTTATGCAGAGGCAATTGTGGTTCCACCAATTCTTGCTGAGCATTTCGAGCTCAAGCATAGTCTCATTAATATGATGACTTCGGACCAATTCTTCGGACTTGAGAAAGACAATCCTCATGATCACATTTGTTGGTTTAACAAAATAACTTCCACAATAAAATACAAGGATGTGCCTAATTCGGCGATTAAGCTTATGCTTTTTCCATTCTCTCTTGCGGGGGCAGCCCGTCGTTGGCTCGAAAAAGAACCCCCTCGTTCTATTCTCACTTGGGAAGATCTTGTTTCCAAATTCATCAATGAATTCTTTCCTCCCTCAAGAACGACAAATCTCCAAAATGAAATTTCTAACTTTCAACAACGTTTTGATGAATCGTTTCATGAGGCATGGGACCGTTACAAGGACGCCATAAGCATGCCCTCATCCTGGTTTTTACGAATTGGCATCAACTGAACCTTCTACAATTCATAACCCAGCCGACCAAGATTCTTTGAATTCTGCCATCGGTGGCAATCTTTTGGAAAGACGTACTCAAGATGTGTTGACGATTATCGAAAACAAATCCAAGGTCCGCAATTCACGAAACAAATCGATTGTTTCTCAAGTGAAATCAAGTGATGTTAATTCTTCTTCTTCCTCTGAGATAGCCAAACTTACTCATGCAGTAAATCAGCAAACAAATTCTGTGACCTACCTCCATGACCGCATTCTCAAACAATTTCAAGCAACCCCACCTCCAGCTTCTGTAAAAGCCGTTGAGGAAATTTGTGTTACTTGCGGTGGTGCTCATCCTTATTATCAGTGTCTCGCCGCCGATGGCAACACTTTCCCAGAATTTCGGGATAATATTCAAGGATACGTTTCAGCAGCCGCGGTTAACTACAATCAGGGTAATTTCGGTTATCGTCCTCCGAGTGTGGCTAATCAAATTCGACCACCGGGTTTTGCTCAACCAAATGTGCAAAATAATCAAAACCGGTTTAGCCAACCTCAAGGATATAATCGAGGAAACAATTTCAATCAAGATACATCTTATCAAGCTCCAATACCAACAAAATTAAGTGTTCCTTTAAGTGAGTTGGAGAAAATTAAGAAGATAAATGAGGTTAATATAAAAGTCATGCAAGCTCAAATTAACAATGTGAAAAATGAGTTAAGAAATGAAATGCAAACTTCGATTCAAGCTTCAATGTCTAACCAAACCAATGAGCTTAAGAACATGATGGCTAGCTTTTTCCAAATGAACACCGCTTCTTCTTCGGGTTCGGGATCTCTCCCTGGCAACACCATTGCTAACCCGAAAGGTGAATTGAAAGCCATCACCACCCGAAGTGGTCTTGTTCTTGATGGACCTTCCATTCCTATGCCTCCTCCATTCATTAATCCGAAGGAGGATGAACGTGCAGAGGAGACTTTAACGGACCCGGAACTCACTGAGTATACCATTAAGGTCCCACCTCCTCTTGTCCAAAAAACTAAACCTCATTCACTAAGAAATTATGTGGTGCACCAAAAGGATCCTCGTCACCATCATATCCCTTATCCTTCAAGAATGAACCAAGAAAAATAGCAAGAAAAAGATGAAATCTAAATTCATAAGTTTTGGCAAATGTTCAAACAACTTCACATCAATATCTCTCTTGTTGATGCATTAATTCTAATTCCGAAGTACCAAAAAATGCTTAAAAGTCTCCTTTCCAATAAAGAGAAACTTTTAGAGCTGGAAAACACACCCCTTAATGAAAATTGCTCAGCAGTTATCCTTAAGAAGTTACCCAAGAAACTTGGAGACCCTGGGAAATTTCTCATTCCGTGTGGTTTTAGTGAGCTCAAGTGCAAGGCCCTAGCCGATCTAGGTGCTAGCATCAACTTGATGCCACTCTCGGTTTGGAAAAAGTTAGGTTTACCCGAGCTTATTTCCACCCGCATGACCCTTGAACTAGCTAACCGGGAAATTTGTACACCGGCTGGAATTGCAAGAGATGTCTTTGCTCCGGCTGGAAAGTTCACATTCCCTGCTGATTTTGTCATCGTTGATTATGAGAGCGATCCTCGAGTCCCCCTCATCTTGGGAAGACCTTTCTTACGGACCGCTCATGCTTTGATTGACGTTTACGGAGAATAAATGATTGTCCGTGACGGTGATGAAAAATTAATCTTGAATATGAGACATGACACTTCAAGTTATTCAAACCAACCTTACAAAGAATCAATCAACATGATTGATTTCTGCAATGTTTCATATGAGGATTATCTTGAAGATTTGTTTGCAACAAATCATCTGAGTGGCAATCCCACTCCAATTTCAGACCCTATTGTTTCTTCTTCTCCCACACTTACTTCCTTAGAAGAAAGTGATTTAATTTAGCAAGAATTCGAAGCTTATCTCGCAAGTGATTCATTTCCACCGGGGAGTGATGATACCGACTTTGACTCGGAGGGAGATCTTTGTTTAATTAAGGAATTATTAAATGATGATCCTTCATCTCCTCTCCCTTTTTCTCATAATCCATTAAGTGGCAGTACCACTTCTTCTTCTCCTGACCATTTACTCGAGGAGCTCGCCGATGAACTCGCTCTTATTACATTTCCACCGGGAAATGATGATCTTCCTTTTGATATCGAATCCGATCTTAGAAAAATAGAATATTTGCTTAACCATGATCCTACCAAGGAAATGGATTCTATTCTCGAGGATTCGGTTAATGAGGGTAATCTTGTAGATCCTAATAACGATCTTGTTGATACCATTCCCTAGATGTTCACCGATGAACATACTCTTGATTATTCATCTCCACCATTATATAATGATGTCGATGATGATCTTGTTAAACTTGAATCCAATAATGATGATGTTTATGATGATCCATTTGACTCTAAGGAAGATAAAATCAAAGAGTCTAAACTCTTGATTGATGAACTTGATCCCCCTAGATCAAGTGATTTCCTTCCTTCCCCTAAGCGTGACTCGGTTCTCTATGAGGATTTTTCCGAGGTTGATGCTTTGTCTTCAACCAATAACGAGGACAAAGTATTTAATCCGGGTATACTCATTCATGAGAACCTTTTTAAAGTCACTATTCGAGAAACACCAGATAAGAATGTAAAGAAGATATCCATATCTAATGCTTCTTTAATTCTTGAGGATTTTAATCCTCCTCTTTATGAATCTCCTTTCCACAAAGAAGTTCCCGGGTCCGAAACTCTACTCTCGTTTTCATCCGAAAATGAGAAAAAGAATTTCAACCTCGGGATTCTCACTTCTAAAGGAGTTCATACTTCTCTTCTCCCGAAATTATCTCATCGGGACCCTAAAGCTTTCAAAGTCATTAAAATTTTTGAAAGCCCGATGGAGATTTTTCCTTGCTCTTATGGAGAGGACATCCGTATTTTGGATGTTTCGTGTCTCCATTTCTATCTCCCATGAACAACTCAATTTGAGGATGGGTCAAGCTTAGTGACCTTAAACAAGCGCTTCGTGGGTGGCAACCCATGCTTATCCTAATATAATTATATAGTATTAATGAATAAGTGTGTTGTGAGAAGGCTCACCTCTTCCTTTCTCGTGCTTTGTTTTGTGTTGTATGTCCAGGATTGCCTCGTATTTTGAAGCCTCTCGTGCTCGTGGTTTTGTCCTTTGTTCACTCGAGCTTCAAATCCTCAGCTTCATTATGGGAATCCAATATCCAAATCTTATCGACTAACGTTTATCTTTAAGCATACTTAATAAACGGCTTAGGATTTACGTAGAGACCCTTCTTAAAACATTGAGGACAATGTTCAATTCTAGTATGGGGGGATCTATCGATTTGATTGTGCCTGCAGTCGTTGTTTTCACGTAATCCCGTTTTTACCACCAAAATACCAAAAAAATGAAAAAATTTAAAAATTTTCAAAAATAAAATAAGTGTTTTGTCACAATTTTGACTTTCCTGCTGGGTAGAATAAGAATAAATTTTGACTCGATCGAGCGTGTTGAGCTCTAGCTTGTTCCTTAACTTTTAGACTAAGCATTCGCGGATCTTTTTATTAAAGATTTTAAATTTGCGAAGAACGAGAAATGATAGAGTTAATTATGAGTTAGATGCTAAACAAGGATTAGTTGGAAATCTTAAGAGCTCATAAGTGTAGTTTGTGGCTTTTCTCTCCCATAAGCTTCTAACCGGACTAATAATACGTGCTCTCTTCGAAAATTAAACTTAAATCAACAATTTTTGAAGTATAGTCGATATCAATAATTTTAGTTCAAATTTATACTTAAATTTTCTAAAAAGAAATTTTCTCTATATCATGGTAATATAAAATGTTAAAAAAAGAGGTAGTAATAATAATAAAAACTGTGGGCTAATAAAAGTTTATTGCATCTTGCCGGCTCACAACCGATGTTGCAGCCTTCTAAAAGGTCGAGGATTTCCTTAGTTTAAAGGATGTGTAATTATATTAAGTGTAATAAACGTGATTTAATAAATATAGGGAAAATCTATTTTTCTTAAATATAAATATGTTTTTGAACTAAGACTATTTCGTTTTAAGTTGTGATTTTATTTATATACGGGAAATCTAAGAGTTTTGAAACCGAAGGTCCGTGAGTCCCGATACTAGTCTATGTGGGGTGTCAAAAGCCTGGTCACTTAGCCATAAAGTTGGGATGTGCCGAGACGAAAGTCGCTACATGGGATGATCTCGCCTTCAAACTCATTACTTTTGGGTGGAACGTGAAGCATAGAAATTTTGCAAAAAGTTGATCCATGGTTGAAATTCGAAATGGCACATTCACCTAATATATAATAATTGTCGGGAGCGAAAAGTTTCACAAGTTACAAGTATGAGTAGTGTTAGCATCTTAACTCATATTTAACAGTGATTTCGTTTTTGAGCTTGGTTTGGGACAAGCAAAAAATCGGGGACGATAAATTTATCTTTTGGGCATTTTAGGATTGAAGTGCTTCTTGTTCTATGACCCTAAAGTTATGAAAATAACGAAAGTCCATACATTCTAGTTAGTTGCTTAAAATGAAAAGGATAAAAAATGAGAAAAAGGAAAAATAAAAAAATATATGGTAGTAGTTAGTGTAGATTTATAAAAATGGTCAAAACGGGGCTTTTCAAAGCTATTGATTCTTTAATTCCCTTTGATGAACATTTAGCTACTTTTCGAGGTGATTAGTCAAGGGGGATTGAGATTCTTGGTTTTCTAAAGAGTTTACTTATGGCATTGCGTGAGGACACGACAATAGTTTAGTATGGGAGGATTTTGGTATGTGCTTAATTACACATACCTTTTACCTAATTAAATGAGCTAAAATGACCAATAATGACCAAAAACGGACATAAAATGCCAAATATATGCTTGTTTTGCTTTATATACTGTGTAGGTATTGGATATTCACTAAAGGACAAAAATGAAGCCAAAACCGGACAAAACCGAGCACAGAATTGAAAAGAGCACGAAAAACCAAAGCCAAAGATATAAATATCTTATTGGGCCAACTCGTACCCCACTTAATGGGCCAGATCAGCCCATTATATTTATTTCTTAATTTAAAAGCCCAATTTCATTTAAAAAGTCCATAACCCTTAATTTAAATAACAAAGGCCCAAAACATTTAAACCTAGGCCCAATACAAACCTAACCCCGTTAGCCCACAACACCACTAAACTGTTTACACAGTTAGTCCTTAAGGACTAACATTGCTAGTCCTTAAGGACTAACAAGTTTAGTCCCTCCCATCCTAAAACCTTTGCACCACCCGTCCTTACCCCCTAACACACCTTGACAAAACAAAGCACAGTAACTTTCCAGCCATTTCCCAACCCCCAATTTTACTCACACCTCTCCTCACCTCTACCAAACCTGCAACTACCAAACAAACCTTCCTTAACTTATTCCCCACAACCCAACAAACCTTAATTGACATTTTCTTCAAGGAAAATGACAACCACATTGGCAATCCCAAGTGGTTTGATTAGACAGGGCAAAACTGAGGGCTCAGATTGAATTAAAGTAGCACAAGATGGAATTGAGGGCTAGGATTGAAGCTTGGAATGCTCTCACACAAGAACACAAACTCAAAAGCCAAGAACAAACAGAGAACACTATAAAGAGTGTGTGTTTTTCACACAGTGAAGGAGAGTTTTTTTTAGTTTTTTAAGTTTTTAGAATAGCTTATTTATTGTCTTTTCAGCTTATTTCAGTTGTAACTCAGCTTATTGTACTTTCTTTTTAAGTCTTGTAAAAGTTTTTAAGTATTAATGAAATTTTAAGTTTTATGTTAAATTCTGTTTTTATGATAATGCAATTTTATGGTATGAAAATGTTTGTTAATCTCTTATAAGCTCTTTTTATCTTTTACTTAAGCTGTTTTACTTAAGCTATATAAACTTTTCCATAGTTTATATAGTTTAAGTCATTTTCAATCAAAATCACTCAAAAAGCTCTATTGGAAGATAAACCGGATTTGTAAGGGCTTATAGGGTTATACTAGCTTGTTTTCAAACAAGCTAGAGCTTGTAGACAAAGCTCTAAAGAGCCTTTATGCCCTTGTTTAAGCAAAGGGCTTTGTAAGTCCTCATTTTCCATTTTATAGCCTCTTTACTGTTCTGCTTATTTTAAGTGCTTATTACTGCTTATTTTCTGCTTTTCTTTGCTTATCTATGCTTATATATGATGTTTATAGCTTATTTATGCTTACTTGTTGTTTAGATATCAATTGCTTATGTTTTTCATTAAAACTGTTGGTTATAGCTTAATACTGCTTAATATGTTTGCTTATTCAAAAGTGCTTATCCTCTATCGAAAATTGCTTAATATTGCTTAATATTGATTATTGGTTATCTGTTTTTAAATAACTTATCTTATAGTTTAAATCAAGCTTAAATTGAATTTTGAAAACTTAAAGGGGTGTTTGGGTTAAGAAGGTAAAATGGGTCAAAAATGGTTTTAAATTGTTTTTGTGTCATTAAGCCAACTTTAACAATCTCCTTTAAGTTGTTTTAATCTGTTTTAATAAGTTTTTAAAGTTTAAAAATAAGTTTTAAGGTATTTTCTATAAGTTTTCTAAATCTAAGGTCTTGGAACTTTTTCAAACTGCTTACTTTCCAATTCTTGCTTAAAGAGAGTTTTAAGGTTTTGGTCATGGTCCATTTTGTGTTAAAATGCAGTAGTAAAAGAATTGGTTAAGTGTGAATTTGCCTTGTGGTTTTTATACTCAAAATCTGTCAACTCTTGTTTTAGCTTTAAAAGTTTAAAAAAGTCATTTTTCAATCTTAAATTTATTCAAGTAAATGTTAGTTTTAAGCTTTGAAATTTCTTGCACAAGTAGTTAGTAGTATAAACTTAATGTTTTTAAGCTTTTTGTGGTTTTAAAATAGCTTTTACTAGCTTATTATTGGGCCTGCAAGTAGCATATCTGTCTTTTGGAATCAAAATACACCAGTTTGAGTCAGTCAATTTCAAAGGCCTTTTTCAGCTTATTCTCTTAACCATTTTGCTTAATATTTGTTTTCTCGAATTCTTTGAGTCCTAGTCTTTACTTATTTTTTACTTTTTAGCCTTTTCCATGTGCTTAGTAGTCTTATTTTAGCTTAAAAGTTTGGTGCATAAGTCCTTTTTAAACTGTCATTATATGTCTGTTGTCCTAATGCTTTTAAGTCCTTTCTAGCTTATTTTACTTGCTTATTTATAGTCCCTAGTGCTTATTAGGTATAGGGCTTCATTGGTTTTTAGCTTATTAGTTTTCATGTTTGCTTATTAAGTCTAAATAAGCCAAACAGTTAGCCCTTATAGTCACTTAGTTAAAAAAGCAAACTGTCTCTTGTTTTTGCTTATTCCTAGCTTATTTTCAAGATTTATAAAAATATCTTTTTTTTAAAGTTTTCTATTTTTGCTTATTTTATAAACTTTTTAAAAAACAGAAAATCAAAAAAAATGTTTTATAAAAAAGAGAGGTCACAGGGGCCGAACCTGTAACCTCCCCTTCACACACACAACACCCTAACCATCATGCCCTTGGGACTTTTTCGTTAAGTCTTCATACCACTCTTTACTTTTATCACCTTTTTAGCCATTTAAGCTTCCAGCCTTATTTTGCTTATTAACAGCTTATTACAATAAGCTGTTTGAACCAAATTATTTTTCCTATGTTTAGAATTGTTCAAAGCACTTTTCATAATTTTTTCAGAATTTTCCAATTTAGTTTAGTATTTTTAATTAATTTTTTTTATTAAATCAGTTTTAAATTCATAATAAATAATTTAAAAGTCAAAAAAATATGATTCTTTTTTTTAAAATTTCTTTTATCATTTAGGACTTGTAAAAATTAAATTTGCATTTGTAGGGTTAAAATTTGATAGATTAGGTTTTTAAAGAACGGGATTAGAATCCCGTTATCGTTTTTCATGTTTTAACTTTAATTTCTTTCGTTTTAGGCTTGCTCTTACTTGTTTTTGCATTTTAATTAGAAATAGAATCCTAATAAAAAATCATTAAATCATTCAATCACGCGATCACGAACATAACCTCGATTTTTAATTCACGCCTCGTCGGGAAACGACCCGGGAAGGTTTTTTAGGATTTTGCTTTGGTCAAAAGCAATTTTCCTTTTAAAAAAGCCTTACAGAATACTTACTCTTCTTAATTGATATTTTGATAATTCTTATTATATATATTTATATATATTATATTATATATATATATATATATATAGTAAAGGATTATTTTTAAGAATCATCTACCTATGCATGAGGATTATAAGATGGAAAGGTTGGCTAGATTGTATTTGAATGAGATAGTTTCTAGAAATGGTGTGCCGGACTCGATTATATCGAGTGTGATAGTCATTTTACATCAAGGTTTTTGGCAGTCAATGCAAGCGGCATTAGGAGACTGGCTCGTTTAGACATGAGTACGGGCTTCTTACCCTTAACCGATGGTCAGAGTGAGCGTACTATTCAGACTTTGGAAGACATGCTTAGAGTGTGCGTCTTGGACTTCATAGGAAGTTGGGATGTCCATCTTCCGTTGGTTGAGTTTTCGTATAACAATAGTTATCATTCTAGTGTGAGATGTGCTCCGTTTGAGGCATTGTATGGTAGAAAGTGTCGTTCGCCAATTATGTGGGCTGAGGTTGGAGAAGGTCAGTTGATAGGACCTGAGTTAGTACAAGAGACTACTGAGAAGATCTCGCAGATTAAGGATAGACTTAAGGCTGCACGTGATCGTCAGAAAAATTATGCTGATAAGAGGAGGAAGCCTCTAGAGTGTAGTGTGGGTGACTATGTCTTGCTTAAAGTGTCGCCTTGGAAAGGTGTGGTATGCTTTGGGAAGAAAGAAAAGTTAGCACCTAGGTTTGTTGGACCGTTTGAGATTATTGAGAAAGTAGGCCCTGTGGCCTATCGGTTAGATTTGCCTTAGGAATTAAATGGCGTTCATGACACGTTCCACATGTCGAACCTTAAGAAGTGTTTGGCTAATCCAACACTGAAAGTGCCTTTGGATGAGATTCGAGTTGATGCTAAGTTAAATTTTGTGGAAGAGCCTGTGGAAATTTTAGAAAGAGAGTTTAAGAAGTTGAAGCGTAGTAAGATTGCCATCGTCAAGGTCTGGTGGAATTCGAAACGTGGTCCTGAATTCACGTGGGAACGTGAAGATGAAATTAAAGTACCCACATTTGTTTAGTGATGTTAGTAGTTGAATTTCGGGGACGAAATTCTTTTAAGGGGGATAGAATGTAACCTTTTCCCTTTTTGTGTTTTGAATATTCCATATATAGTCCTTTTGATCTAATTGCTTCTGTCAGTTTATCAGATTTATACGTGTTTGACGGCTTGTGATTTTTATAAGAATCGTGGTGTATTAAGAGTATTGTGATGAATTGTGGTTTATAGGTGATTATAATCACTTTGAGGAAGGTATTATTGTGTATATTATATTCCGGGTGGTTTTAACCCGTGAATTTTGAGAAATCCAAAAAACAATCAGACACGTCCTTAATAGTCCAAAGGATTAAGTTTAAAAATTGAAGGTTAGAATGAAAAATATGTCACGTGAATACTCTAGGTTAATTAAAAGTATTTTTTAAAGTGAATAAAAATGCTAATTAACTTTGGGGTATATTATACGGTTGAGTTTTACGAGTATTTAAGTGATTTCGACACGAAAAGAAAGACCCGACACCCACATTGGATGCCATGGCCGGTTATATGAAAGAAAAAGAGACAAGGAGGCTTAATTTTAGCTCCTTTGTCTAAAGTTGTACACTTATATGCTTAACATCTAAGCATTTCTCACATAGATCATTTTTACAAAAAAAATATCCTCTCCCTTTCTCTCTTGGTGGTTCGTCCGCACCTACCACACATACACTCTAATAATTTTTCAATTTTGATCAAGAAAACATGAAGACGTAAATATTTGGGGTTGATTCTAGTGTTTGGTTATTCATTTGGGTTATCCGGTTCGTGTCAAAATACAAAGTTTGAAGATTTTCTTGTAATTTCCAAATTTAAATTTTTGTTTAACCTTTTTTGGGTTATTTTGATTGCATAGGAGTATTGTACCAGGTTTTGATCGTTTGCAAAATTGATTTTTGGAAACGAAACGGATGATTAAAGGGGTGTTTGGTTTGTGAATAGTAAAAAGGAAGAAGAGGTATTTTGTAGTTTTGATGTTGTGGTCGTGATGGTTAAATAATATATGATCAAGAATGCTAATTTTGATAGTAGCTTGTATGGCTTATTCAGGTTTATTTTTAAGCTATTTCTTGGCTTATTTGGGGCTTATATGCCACCTTTTTTTTATCAAGATCACTAGGGAAGTGATTTTTGATTATTTTTGTGTTATGGCATATGTTGTGGACTATTTTTTAGGCTTATGGTAGTAACCAAAAGCGATACATAGCTTAATAGCTTATGGACTCACGGCCCAATAAGTCTATTTGAGCCGCGGCTTAATGGGAGGGCTTATTGTGGTCTGGATTATTTTTACATATAAGTATATACTTATATATTAAATAAGACCTTGGTTTTAAGATTGGATTATATTTTTGGACTATAAATGTCCTAATGTGACGCCTGTGTTTTGTTGGGCCTTAGACCAATAAGCGATATTAGAAGTTATGAAAACTTTGTCGACTTTTTAAGTGAAAATGGTATTTACAAATCGAAATTGAATGATATTTTAGAGGAAAAGTGTTGGAAGTGTTAAAGATTGAGATTTTGGAATTTTGACCGAAAAGTGTCGAATTGTGAAAATTGTTGAGAATTAAGGTTTTGAAACCTTTAAAAACGTGTATAAACGACGGAGTCATGTCGAAAATTTAGTAAAAAAAATTTATACTTAGAAATTTTCTTAAAAACATGATTTTTATTTCTAATCATACCAAAATATTTAATTAAATTTTATTTAGTTTCCACTAAAAAACAAAAAAATTTTATTTTTTTTTCGAAACTTCACTGATGTATTATATATGGAGTAAAAATACGTTCATTTTCAACCATATAATAATAATATTGAAGTGACTAAGGTGTACCAGAATGGACTTTGTCGAGATATATTTAATAATAATAATTAAAATATTTATTATATACTTATCTATTTACCAAATAGTAAAGTAAGTAATAATTGAAGATAAGATTGATAGAATGTGGAGATGAAGTCGACAACCATCACACAACAAAAAACTGTTTTTGGGAAATTTGTAATACAGCGTCCTAAACTCTAATGCATCAAACCTAAAGAATTGTTTTGGAACTAGATGATTAAATTTTGACATTAACTGACTAGCGTGTGCGGGCGCGTTGCATTGCTTTGTGTGATAGAGATTGGGGTAGCTAAAGACTTGCTTGAGGTGAATTCTCGTAGCCCCACTGTTTTACTGGTTTTTATCGTGTTGGGGGAAAAGATACATAAAATGTTTTGAAATGTGTTGAATTGAATCTGAGCGAAATGTGATTTTGTCTTTGGGACAAGATAGTGCTCTAGGACTACCTATGTGAATATCTTGCATGATGTTTAATCGATGGGTAACCGCTACCTATGTTTTATGAGATTATTAGGATTGATGGCCTACACAGTATTTGTGTGATTTATTGAGCGGATGGGTACGCTACTACCCACATTTGTGGTGTGGTCCTAGCCCTAAAGATTTAGTGCTCCAGCTAGTAGGAGGCCCCTAGGTGCGTAAGTGACATATGGTTATTGATTAACGGTGATGCTAACGGTTGTTTGCATATATTCACTGTCATATAGCACTATTGTCCACTGTTGAAATATTGGCACAGCTTTTTGGTTTAAGGTCAAACCTACGAGCTCACCAACTTTATTGTTGACGTTGTCAAGTATCATTTTTAGGTGAAATGAAATGAAGAATAGTTTTGGTGAGTGATAGCAACTAGAAGTATCCTGAGTGGAATTTTGGTATGAAGTCTTGTTTGCGCATGTTATTTTGATTCAGTTTTGGATGTTATGGAACAATATGGATTTGGTCCCCTGTGAGGCATTGGAATAATTGTAGAGATTGTGTATTTTAGGTTGCGATTAGGACATCACTTGATTTGTTCAAGTTGATGGTCTTCATAGCACTTGGGGTTTAATCAAAGTAGATTTTCTCTGATTTTGTAAACCTTTTGTATGATTGATCATTAGTTGCATTCTTGAGTTTCCGCCATTGTCGGGGTGTGACAATAGTGAATGAAGTTGATTTCATTTCTCAAAGAATGGAATTGGTGTCTAGAAAACTTGCAACAATGACAAAAACTTAAGTGAAATTCAACTTGAGCATGAGAAGGAGGATGAATTTGTGGTGGTGGTGGTGAAGATCGTGCATGAATGTAGGCATTGGATGGATTATTGTGTGAATCAAGAATGGTGTCAATGTTGTGGAGTTAGTTAATCATTTGATCTCTTAAGGGATTGTAAAGATGGTAGGTGAGGGAATTGTAAGTTAGACATCTTGAGGAAGAGGAGGTTAGTCATTTGGGAAGGATGTGCTGATTTTGGAGAGTGGATGTTTTTGCGTTTCCATAACTTGTTTAACCGACATCCTTGGTTTTCTAGAGAAGTTGGAATGGTGGTTTGAGAAAGACATTGATAAAGAAGAAGAGAGATTTGAAGGAGATGAAGATGTTGGTAAAGTATGAAAGTTGGGTGATTAAATAATGAGAAAGATTGGATAAAGTGGCAAAGCATGGTTTAGGAAGAAGAGAATGCCAAATATGGTTTGGCCAATCTGGGAAATGACAGCTTGAGGATGTAGGTAGGAGGGTCAAGATACAAAAAAATAGGTAAACTCAAAATTTTTCTTTCCCTCCTGGTGGCGATCCCATATCACCAGGCGGTCCCAAATATATTGGGGTGCCGCCGGGTATATAAGGGGGCCGTTTTCTGGAGGCAGGAAGATTTCCAGTTTTCTCTTTTTCTTAAGTCCAGTGATTTTGGCTTTTACCAATATTCAAGAATCAACTAGTTCAAGCAATAATATAAAGTTTTTTCTAACATATAAATCATTTAGCAAGTAGTGGTATTTCTTCTCATGTTATAATCATAAAATTTGCTAGTCATAGAAAGTTAATAGAATGTAGAAGATTATTCAAGTCAAATGCAAATAAAATTTGCTACTCCTAAGTACCTAAATAAAAGAGAAATATAATGTATTAAACACGAGAGATAATAATAATAATAATAATAATAATAATAATAATGTCATGGTAGTTTTGCCAACACGTTCATTTTTGTTTTCCACCCATTATGTTCTTGAGAGCTTGTCTAATTGACCTTAACCCTTCCCGGTGAGCATCTCGTTGTTGGGTTTGAAGATTAATAGTTTTAGAGAGATGGGTATTCAAGTAATGACTTTCATAAGGAGGGTTTTGAGTGACTCTAGGACAACATTAGATGAAGAAGAGACATTTTGGGAAGGTGAAGAGGACAAGTTGGAATGAAATGAGTCATCATCATTTTCATCAACTATGACGTCTAGTGAAAGAGATGAAGAGGGATGATTTTAAGTGGTGGAGGAGGAGCTAGCATTTGACTCATGAGGGATTATCTGCCTCGATTCCGCACGCAGACTTTCGCTAATCAATGAGGAGCAGCGTAGGCAATGGCACGATCATATGTCGAGGTAGGATCGAATGCTAGCTCAAGAGAGATGGACACAATATGCTTGAACAATCTAGTCAAAAGCATTCCATAAGGTAAAAGTTCCTTTGGTTTGCTTTGAGTCTTTTCCATTCTTTTGAGAATGAAAAATGCTAGATTGTAAGGAGTAGAGGTCTCAATGCAATAAAGCATAGTGAACAAAAGAACAAAGCAAGAGACCACGATCCATATGTTCCCCAAGACAAATGCATTTTTCCACGAATAAATGTCAACCCCCAGGTTTCATATGAGTATTGAATCTCTCAGGTTAGGATTTTCGTTAATCACTACACAATGTTTTCCAATAATTTGGTACGAGTTTCTTGACCTAAGTCGAGGGATTTGAATATAAGACTTGATGACACGTAAGAAGGAGGGAGTGGTCTTATAACGAACTTTACTCGGAACACTTATTGACAAGTGGTCGAGTGACCACATGTCGGTGTGAGAGGCTTGACCTTTGAAGAGGATTTTTAGAATTTGACCAAATTTCTCAAGAGTGAGAGAGAATGACTTGTTTTGAATGACAAAGTTAACAACGAAGTGACCCTCAGGATTAAAGGTAAAAGTGAGTTGACTATAGAACTCGAGAACAAAACGAGGTACAATTTGTTCGTTAATGTTTAACAAACAATCAAAACCGATTGACTCAAACTTGGCACGAATATGACTCATATTTTTGAAATTTTGAACTCCACAACCCTTCCCTTATGAAAGTATCGTTTTTCAAGGTTTACCATTGTGTTTAGTAAGGGTTGATTAAATTCATTTGATATGAGAGGTATGTAGTTTCGTGTCTTTTGGTGATCAAGTCCGGTAACTCGAGGCATTGTTACCTAAAATGACATAAATAAAATTATATTTTAATTACTTATACTTGTATTGAAATTTTAAGCTTGTGTCTAGTGTGTGCCTAAATGTAACAAATGTGAAGTAACGATTAACTCGGCCTAAACGTCAAATCCTAAGAGTTAATCCAAACGCTCCTGAATTTGATTTTTCTCATCCAGATAAGTCGAAAAATACATATGAATTATGTATCTCAAAATTTATTCATGAGATCATTATGTATGTGTTTGAAAACGTTTTTAGGTTGGATTAACAATGTATAACAACAATTTTATTATGTTCCTAATGTGAGTGATTTGAAAATAAAATTAGGGTTTTGGATCGAAATCAATTTTTCAACAAATTTACAAATGTATGCAAATCCTATGTCTACGGGAAGCATATTAGTTATACATTGTATCCTAGTTGTCTTAATTGTACAAAATTAAAAAAAACACGAGAATCCCCAATTTTAATTTTTGGTGTTCATCATGAACCCTAGACTCAAATTGAAAGAAAATAGATGAAATGACTTATAATTGATGATCATTGTGATATTAGGATTGATTATTAGTGTTGATTTGATCTTCAATTAATGTTTTAATGGTTGAATTTGAGTTTTGATGGGTTTTGGGTCGTGTTCGTCAATGGCAGCAGATAAAGGAGTGTTTGTTTTTGTGTTTTGAAAATTTTTGTTTAAGTGTTCCATATTATGGTCTGCTGATGGCGGTCCCATATCTCCTGGCAGTCCCATATATATTGGGGGCCGCCTATATGGGGGCCGCCCTTAGTAAAGGGTATTGGACTTTAGATTTTGGGTCGAAAAAAAATTTAAACAAAGGAGGAGTGACATTTTAATTTGCATTTCACGAATTAAAAATGCTTAAAGTACTTCGGAGGAAGTATTCAACTAGAAGAAGGAGAAGCGAACACATAAGGTTTATGGATTATGTTCCATCATTCCTAAACTAAGATGTAGATAGTTAAACGATTCACGTTTAAGGGGTTTAGTAAGAATGTCGGCGATATTATCAAAGGACGATACTTTTTCAATTGAGATATGTCATTTCTGGACATTATCACGAAGAAAGTGGTGACGTATTTCGATGTGTTTGTTTTGTGTTTTTTAAAACGAGATGCTTGCACCAGTGTATTTGCTAGGTCAATCGCGCCTATTGTTGGTTTTTCCAGAAATTCACACAGATGGGAATGTCAGCAAGTCGTACGTCATAGTCGATAAGAGCTTGTTTCATCCATAGTGCTTGTTGACATGCCTTTCCGGTGTTAGCGTATTTGGCTTTGGTAGTGGATATAGCAAGTGCGGTTTGTTTCTTCGAGAACCAAGATGTCAAACAACATCCCATGAACGTACAAATACTGTTAGGAATCCAGGACTTTATACTATAGAAACTACCTTGCGAAATCAAGTATTATACGGCATGAGTTATAACACGGCATTATAAACCAGTTAGTACTACCAGTAGAATATTAGTACTGCTTGGTATAAGTTAGTATTGCTAGTACTAACTTTACACTGCAGAAGAGTCTTTGTACTGCTGATAAAGATTGAAGACTGCATGAAGATAAAGACGTATTTAGTGATAAGTATGGACTTATTCTGTGTATATCGTATATATTTAGAAGATATGTTGACATCTTATAGAAGTTTAGAAGATTTGTAGTTATCTGTAAAGGACATCCCAATGTATAAAAGGAGAATCCTAGGTTAATGGCCTTACACATAACTCAATATCAGTTTTTCCATAGAGTTTCAAAGCTTCAAGGTGTACAAACCCTAGCTCAACATTAGAGTGATCGTATTAATAAATTGAAGCTTGTTGTGATTGATTATAATCTTATCTGGCAAACATAATTAAACTGTTTCATGAGTAATACTTCTTAAGTGTATAAACAAGATATCCGCATAGTTTATATCATTCAATCAAAGTTCATTCTTAGTCCCTTTTAGATTTATTCAAGATACTAAACCGAACAACTAAGGATTTAAAGATCATCTTAGGATCAACAGTGGTAAGCAAAGCCTTGTGGGAAGCTATAAATAAGAAGAATCACCAACACATCATAGATCTATTTTTCATTGTGATAAGATAAGAGGTAGAACTATCTACTTACTACCAACTAGACTGCAAGACTACATATCCTCAACCCAGCAGACTATGATCTCTACTAATGAAATAGACCCTACTTTCTAATTACTGACTTACCTCGATGGGAAGTAATCAAAATGGGAACAAAGTGCTTATAGGAGAACTGTTGAACAGTTGAACAGGAATATGAACCAACCACTGCTGAAGAAAAACAAGACAGAAGAAATGAAATGAAAGCAAGAGCAACCCTGTTGATGGCACTCCCTAATAAGGACCAACTGAAGTTCCACTCATATCAAGATGCAAAATTGCTAATGGAGGCTATAAAGAAAAGGTATGGAGGCAACAAGGAGTCCAAGAAGGTTCAGAGGACACTTCTCAAGCAACAATATGAGAACTTTGCTACATTAAGTTCAAAAACAAATGGATCAAACCCTTTGAAAGGGTTACAAAAACTTATCCAGTCCAGTTGGAAGATCCAGAGGAAGAAGTGATTTAAACCAGGAACATAAGAACCTAAAGTGTTGAGAAGTCTTCCCATCTGAATGGAAGACTCCTGCTTTAAATCTGGAGTAACAAGGTGAGAAATAGAAACCATCATCTTGGATGACATTGTATAATAACTTTGTAGATATATAACCATGAACTTACAAATGTCATCAAGCACCAATCAAAATCACCGAATGTGACCTTGTATCCAACAGCACTAACAACACCAACATCACTAATAAAGCAGATAATACTGCTCATGGAGTTAGTACTACTCATACTCAAGGTAATGGTGTTAACTCTACATCTCTAGATAATCTTTGTGATGCTGTGATCTGTGCTTTCCTTGCAAGTCAACCCAACTCTCCTCAACTTGCTCAAGAAGATCTAGAACAACTTCATCCTGATGATCTGGAAGAAATGGATCTACAATGGGAAATGGCCATGCTGACAATAAGAGAAAGAAGGTTTATCAAGAGAACAGGGAGGAAGTTGGACATAAATGGTCAAAGAGTTGGTTTTAACAAGTCAAAAGTGGAATGCTACAATTGTCACAAAAATGGACACTTTGCAAGAGAATGTAGGTTTCCAAGGAATCAGGAGAACAAAGGAAGAGAGAATAATTCAAGAACTGTCCCAATAGAAACTCCTACTCAGAATGCCTTGATAGCTCAAGATGGAATTAGAGGATATGACTGGAGCTACCAAGCTGAAGAAGAGCAACCTACAAACCAATCATTAATGGCATTTACATCTTTAGGAAGTTCTTCTAGTTCATATTATGAGGTTGATTCTTGTTCTAAAACATGTGTGAAAGCTTATGCTACTCTTAAAGAACAATATGATAGTTTGTCTTCAGATTACAGAAAGTTTCAATTTAATTTAGTATCTTATAAAGCATGTTTAGAATTAGTAGAAGCTAGACTAGTTCATTATAAGAAAAATGAGGCTGTGTTTGAAGAGAGCATAAATGTTTTAAAACTTGAAGTTAGACTAAGAGATAATGCCTTAGATGAATACAAAATGAATTTGGAAAAAGCAAAAAAGAAAGAGATAGTTAAAACAAACATTAGAGAAGTTTCAAAATTCATCCAAGTCTTTAAATGACATACTGGAAAGTCAAGTAATTAACAAGTTTAAAACAGGACTAGGATATAATGCAGCTACTGCAACTTCTCCCGCAGTAGAAAGTTTTGTGAATTTAACTGATAAGTCTGGATCAGATAAGGGATATCAATCAGTTCCCCCACCTCTGTCAGGGAATTTGGTACCTCGCAAACCTGATCTAACATTTATAGATGAAATAGTTGAAAGTGAGAATATAGATGTTACTACTGTTATTTTACCTAGTGACAGTTGAAAATAAGGGTGTTTCCAACATAGTTGAATCTAATACTGTTAGGATGAACAATTCTAGTGCTCCAATCATTGAGGATTAGAACTCTGATGATGAAAGTGAGGTAGAACCTAATGATAGGACTGTAAGACCTAGCACTGAAAAGATAAAATCTGTTAAGACTGTTAGGGAAACAGATGCACCTAAACAAAACAAACACCATCCTAGAGGAGCCAAAGGAATTGAAACAATCTTATGTCCTAAAGACTAGGAAGTGATTTTAAAATTATTAATAAAGCTTGTTATGTTTGTGGTAGTTTTGAGCATCTTCAATAAAGTTGTGAATAAAAAAGGATTGTAAGACCAGTTGTGGAACAACCAAGAAGGGCGAAATCACAAGAACTTTACTCATTTTTCAATTTTAATTTTCAGTAGGTAAAAGTAGTTTTTAGCTTTTCAAATTAGGTTTACAAGTAGCTTATAGATCACTCTACATTAGTTTAAACTTGTTTTTCAATAATTAGCTTATTTTGATATCTGTTTTTAGCCTTAAAAATCTGCATTGTTCATTTTCAAAACCAAAAGTAACTAAGTGTTCTGAGTAAATCATCAGTTTTCATTTAGCTTTTTCATTAAGTTTTAGTTTTTTCAAAATAGTTTTTAAAAGCTTTTTATAGTAGCCCTTAGGTCTAAGTTTAAGCTGGTATGGGCCACTTTGCTTCAAGGTTTCATTTGCTTATAGAAACTTGAGCTCTAAGTTGCTTTAAGGACTGTTTGGTATGTCAATTGGTTCCAAGTGCTTATTAGAGTTTCTCAGCTTATAATTTGTTAATCTTGCTTATTTCCTTCTCACTCTTGCTCATTAGGTTAGGATAAAGGTAGCTTGAAGCTTATTTAGTTATAGTTTGAGCTTATTCCAATTTTCTAGTAGCTTAATAAGTAAAAAAAATAATTAAAATTCCAAACTGTTTTCTTTTAAGCCATTTTTTGGCTTATTCAGTAGGTTCTATAAAAAGTTCTTTTTATTGATTTTGCTTATTCTCATCTGTTTTACAACTTTGCTTTTTAAACTTTTTCAAAATATAAAAAAAGGGAAGATGGAAGTCGGGGGTGAGCAAGACTCGAACCCCCGACCTCAACACCCTCAACCTTTTTAAAGCCTCATACTCCCACACACAAACCATCTCGCACTTGGGTCTTTTTCGGTATAGGATTGCACAATTAATCTTTTATATACATTTGAGCTCTTTCAGTATAATAAGTTGTTTTTGCTTATTACACAGCTTATTCGATAAGCTGTGTTTCCAATTTTATTTTTCTTAGATTCTTCACTACTCAAGCTATTGTTTCGTAATTTTTTCAGATTTTTAATTCATAAAAAATTATAAAAAAGTCAAAAAAATATAATTCTTTTTTAGAAAATTTTCTTTTATCATATAGTTCCTAGGAAAAATAGTTTTGCTTCTGTAGGGTTTAAATTGAAAATTTTTGTTTTTTAAAGAACGGGATTCATTCCCGTTCACGTTTTTCGTGTTTTTAAGCTCAAATCAACTCTGTTTTCATTCTAGTTTTCTTTAATATTACTTTTTAGTTAATTAGAGTCTATTAAAAGTGAAAATTTCATTTTAGGTTTATTTTTTGAAATTTAGGATTTTTAGTCACCATTTAAGGTTCCTGTTTTGCATTTTTAGTTAAAGTTTAATTTCCTATTATTAAAGTTTGGTTTAATTGTCCCTTAATTTGCTCACTTTTAGGATTTTAGAAAACAAATCATCTTCGAACCAATTCAAATCATTGTCCAAATAACAAACGTGGTCTCAATTTCATAAATCTTTGGAAAAACGACCCAGTAATCACTTACCGGTAAATATACGTATTATTATATATATTTGTGAGAATTTTCTTTACTACCTTTGTCCTCAAAGGTAGTTTGGTAATTTCATATATATCATATTATTTTACGTGTATCAAAATTTTGGCGCCGCTGCCGGGGATTTGTGATTAAGATTCCTTCGTTTGAAGTTTGTTGATCGTGATTTGGAGAACCTTTCGTCTTTGAAAGTTACGCTTTTGAGAAAAATCAAAAATAAAAAAAAATAAAATTAAAAAGACAAAAATATTTGCTCTTCCGGATTTTTTGATTTTTCTCGTTAATTTGTGAATATATAAAAATTTACCAAGTTGGTAAAAGAACACCAACAAATAATACCTTCAACTGAGGTATTATCCATTAATAAGTTCCCGAACCAAAGATTAATTTTTTTTTACCGTTTGTGTCACTTACGAAAAAGGCAGACCTCTTTTGTAAAATTTATTTTACTTAAGAGAGTTACCCTAAGTTTGTTGATTATTCTGTAAACAAAAATATTTCATTTTCTTTTATCATTTCATTTGTTTGTTTAGTGCATGCGCACTAGAAATTCCAATTTTCTAAATAATTCAAACATAACCATTTCGAGACGTCGAAATAAAGGACGTGCTCCAAACATAGTCGAACCCGAGCTTCGTACTATTGTTGCACCAATGGCGGAACGTACAATGGAAGAGCTACTCCGAGCACCCACGGAAGGGTACGGGGAAGCTATCGTTTTACCGGAAATTAATGCGGACCATTTTAAGATTAAAACAAATTTGTTACAATTGGTTCAAACGAACCCGTTTCACGGTTTAGAGAATGAAAATCCTCATGCTCATATCAATAGTTTCAAAAGGATTACCTCGACTCTACGATTTAGGAATGTGCCAAACGATGTGATTAAGCTAATGATGTTTCCATATTCACTCGAGAGGGCTGCTAAAACTTGGTACGAGAAAGAACCTCCTAATTCAATCTTGACTTGGGAGGATCTCATTACCAAATTTTCATCTTATTCAGTCCTTGATACTTCTTTCACCAAATTTCATAAAAATCATCCTAAAGATCAAGTGATTGGAAGTCTAAAAACACCTGTACAGACAAGACACGTGACCAAGATAACTGAAGAACATGGTTTGTTTTCCTCAGTTCACAAGCTTTTGGAGAACAAATCACAAAGATTTTTAGAATTATCTGTTTGCCTGTTTCTTATCTCAAATGGAACCCAAGAAACTAGTTCAAGCCTTAAAAGATCCAAGCTGGGTGGAAGCAATGCAGAATGAGCTTCTACAATTTAAATTACTAAATGTTTGGACCTTAGTTGATTTACCTAGAGACAGATGGGCGATTGGTACTAAATGGATTTTTAGAAACAAGAATAGATAAAGAAGGCACTAGTGGTGAAGAACAAAGCAAACAAGTTGCCTCAGGGTCATACTCAAGAGGACGTTATAGATTATGATGAAGTATTTTGCACCATTTGCAAGGATGAAGCCATAAGATTATTATGGCTTTATGCTTTCCTTCAAAATATTTGTAGTCTATCAATGGAGTGTAACGAAGTGCTTTTCTATATGGAAATATAGAAGGGGAGGTGTATGTCTGTCAACCTCCTGGTTTTGAAGATCCACACTTTCCAGATAAAGTATACAAGGTAGAAAAGGCTCTCTATGGACTACATCAGGCCCCAAGAGCATGGTATGAGACATTGTCAACTTACTTGCTGGACAATGGTTTTCACAGAGGTCAAATTGATAAAACTTTGTTCATCAAAAGGCATAAAGATGATATCCTGCTAGTATAAGTTTATGTTGATGATATCATCTTTGGATAAACCAAGAAACATATGAGTAATGAATTTGAAACACTGATGCATAATAAGTTCCAAATGAGTTCAATGGGAGAACTTTCTTTCTTTTTGGGACTTCAAGTTAAACAAAAGAGTGATGGGATATTTATCAGCCAAGATAAATATGTGGCTGAGATTTTGAAAAAGTTTGATTTTGCCTCAGTAAAGACAGCAAGCACTCCAATAGAAACAAACAAGGCATTGGTAAAAGATGAAGAAGTTGAGGATGTGGATGTACACTTATATAGATCAATGATTGGATCATTGATGTACTTAACAGCTTTAAGACCAGACATTATGTTTGCTGTTTGTGCTTGTGCAAGGTTCCAAGTTACTCCAAAAACTTCACACTTTAATGTTGTGAAGAGCATCTTTAGATACTTAAAAGGCCAACCTAAATTGGGCCTTTGGTATCCTAGAGATTCATCATTCGACTTGGAAGCTTTTTCGGATAGTGACTATGCTGGAGCTAGTATTGACAGGAAATCCACAACAGGAGGTTGTCAATTTCTTGGCAAGAGATTAATTTCATGGCAATGTAAGAAGCAGACAATGGTAGCCAACTCAACAACTGAAGCAGAATATGTTGCTGCTGCTAACTGCTGTGGACGGGTGTTATGGATCTAGAATCAGATGCTTGACTATGGATTCAATTTCATGAACACCAAAATCTACATTCATAATGAAAGTACAATCTGTGTTTGTGAGAATCCAGTGCTCACAGTCTAAAACCAAGCACATAGAGATAAGGCACCATTTTATCAGAGATTCATATGAGAAGAAGTTGATACAAGTGATCAAGATTCACACAGACCAAAATGTTGTAGATCTTCTCACCAAAGCTTTTGATGTTAGTAGGTTTAACTTTTTAATTGCTAGCATTGGATTACTTAATCTCTGAGACTTAATAGTTCTTAATTTTTATTTATGGGTTATGTATAAATATGGATCCTCATGAATTCTCACATGTCTATCTAGTCTTTTATAGTGTGCACGTAATGAATAGAGGCATGTTGTTGTATAATTATTGAAGACAGACTTAAAACTGCTAAGGTAAATGTTAATACTGCTAAGTATAATTAGTACTGCTGGTTATACTTAAGACTGTTGGTTAAAACTGTTAGTCATAATTAAAACTGCTAAACAAGAAAAGACTTTGGAGTGTGTCTTTTTGGTTTTGGACTAACATTTGCAGGATAAGCATATTGAAGTATCTGGTATTGAATTAAGGGGAGGATTAAGTTGTCCCAATCTAATGAAAAGACATGTTATATCAAAGCACAAGTGTGTGATGTGTCCAAACTCCTAGGCAAATCAAAAGAGCTCGGGACACTAAGATACCTCAGTCTGGTGGTCCTCCTAAAAAAGATTGGTGATGAGGCTGTCCATAAGGAGTTGGGTGACAAAATGGAAAGGGTTGCCACTACTGCTTCTAGCTTAGAAGCAGAGCAGGACAGTGGTAACATAAATTAAGCACTTCCAATCCATGCAACACATAATGAGCCAAGTTCTAAGGAGGAAATTGTTCAGGTAGTGGTCTCTAGGGTGCCAAGATACCATATTAGGAGATGTAGATGTTCAAACTAGGTTTGAGACTACATCTAAACAGTTCAATGATCCACCTCTCTCAAAAGTTAACACATTTGGAAGTGGGGAGGACAATATGCAACTTATGGAATTGATGGCACATTGTACAATATTGTGTGATTTTGTGATCATAAAAGAAAAGAGAGATGCTGTGAGCCAAAAATAGAAAGAGAGATGTGTGCTTAAAAACAAAAAGAGTGCATTGGTGAGTAAAAGAATTGAGAGATAATGTGTGAGCATAAAAACAGAAAGAGAGAATGTGAGAATTTACATTGGTGATGGAAATGTTTGTTGGATCAAAATTAGAGTTAATACTGCTAGGCATCAACTTAAATACAGCCAGTATATAATTAGTACGGGCTATGGTATATCTTACTACTACTACTTAACAGCTGGATGAAGTTAGGTACTATTAAGGCTTTAAGTTAGTACTGCTAGACCAAACTTAGTACTGCTAGGTGATCAATAGTACTGTTGGTAGCATAACAGAGTTTCATCAATTAAAGAGCCGTTGAGATATTTCCGCTAACTACCTAGCTTATAGGGTTTGACTAATTGGAGAATTCATGATCTTTATATAAAATCATAAGATTTCTTCAAGATAAGTTCAAATCTTTTTAGTCGGTCCAATTACAATCTTTAAAAACTCTCTCATATTTCAATTACCTCTACCAAAACCTTACACTCTCTATCATAACCAAATCCCAAATCCTTAATCAACTTTTTATTCATCAAATGGCGAATTTGAAGTTTTGCGACAAGCACAATATGGTGGCATACTTAGTAAAGTCAGAAAGTAGTGAGGGCTTTCATGAACTCATTGATTTTCTTACTTCAAGCCCAATTACTATTGCTCCATTGAATTCCCAACCCCTATAATCTCCCTCATTGAACAATTTTTGGCAAACTGCTCTTTGAGCACAACCTAATGGATGTTTCGTGCTATCACACAGCTGATACCATTGATGGAAGAGATAAGATTATCACAAAAGCCTCCATTAGAAGACATCTCAAACTCTAAGATTCTGAAGGTCTTACTTCTCTTCCTAATACATACATTTTTGATCAACTAAATCGCATGAGGTATGCAATAACTTCTGATAGTTTAACTTTCCTAAAAGGACATTTTGCCCCTTAGTGGAAGTTTTTCATTCATACCATACTCCATTGTATGAGTTCTAAAAAGATTGCTTGGGATTAATTTAGTAGTAACATTGCTACTGCTATCATATGCCTGGCAACAAACAGGGTCTTTAACTTTTCAAGATTTATATTTGATGCCATGGTCAAGAATTTGGAAAGCACACATAAATTTTTGATGTATCACAGGTTCATCCAAATACTTTTGAACAAACAACAAAGACTAATTTTGCCTCATACCAGAACCTACCACACTCCAACACTTACAAACAAACTATTCAACAACATGAGGAGAGCATCCAAGGGATACTCTGGGGTAGTCACACCATTATTTGATACTATGCTAGTTCAGCCTCAATATGAAGCACCATCCACCTCTCCCTCAAGAATAACATCTTCACCATCCTTGTCATCCCATCGCATAACATCCAGTACCCCAACCACACCACCATCTATCTAAACTACACACAAGGCAGAGGAGCCTGCCACCATGCCCATGATTCACCTCTTCTAGGAGGTCACACCCCTGGAAGTGATAAAGGAAGACTGAAACATGATGAATTGATGGAGTTGGTTATAGAATCGTCAGACATGGTGTGGCCGGGAGAAGACTTAAAACAGACAAGAAGGCTATGTATTGCTTTTACAAAGTTGGTCTTAAAGTGAAGAAATTGGAGCAACAAGTCAAGTCTGGCAAAGTAAGGAGAAGGGGTAGGATTGTTCTCTCAGAAGATGAAGATGCTGCAGAGGATCCTTCCAAAAAGGGGAGGAGGATAGCCCAGATTGATACAGATCCTACTATTTCTTTGGTACAGGATGAAGGAACTTCATGGTTTCAGGAGGATGTAGAGACTCAGGAGAATAATAGAGTTGAAACTAAAGTACTTATAGAAGAAGAAACTCCAACTGAATTTATTGAAGACCTTGGAAGTGGTGAAAAAGGAGAAAAGGAAGTTAGTACTGCTAATGTACCAGTTAGTACTGCTAGTGCAGAAGTTAGTACTGGCACCCATGATGTTAATACTGTTGCTGCAGCACTAGTATATATTAGGAGGAGTGCATCAAAGGCAAAGGACAAAGGAAAGGCCATTGTGCAAGAACCTGATCCTCCAAAGAAACTCAAGAAGAGGGTTCAAGTACAAATGAGTTTAGATGAGGAGTTAGAAAGAAAGGTTCAAGAGTAGGAACAAGCAAAATCAATGGCAGAGCAAGAACAAGAAAGGATCAATTTTGAAGCTGCTCTGGAACTACAAAGGCAATTGAATGAAAGGGAAGAAGTTCCAGCTGAAGCTACATAATCTCAGACTATTGATTGGAGTGATCCTGCTGTGCTAAGGTACCATGCTCTTCAGAATAGACCTTACTTTGTTGCCGAAGTTAGAAAGAACATGGTCATGTATTTGAAGAATCAAGCACGATACAAGCAAAGTTTTTTCAAAGGAATGAAATATGAAGAAATTAGACCAATATTTGAAAAAGTATAGGATCAAACACATACTTTTGTACCTATGGATTCAGAAGATAAGTAAAAAGGTACTGAAAAGAAGTCTGGAGGCACTAGGAAGAAAACACTTGCCAAGAAAAGAGCAAGTGAAAAGCATGTATGATCAATGTCAAAAGACAGAAGACAAATATGATACAGAGAAAAGAAGAACATAAAGCTTTTTTGAATTGTTCCAGGAGTAATGAGTTTTGCTATGATTTTGCGTCTTGGCTACTAAGTATTCCTAACTTAGTTGATTGGAAACTTAGTCATAGCAGAAAACTTCATGTATATCAAATCTTCAGGGCAGATGGAAGCTCCAAGAATTAAAAGATCGTCATGATATGCTTGAATGAATTGACAGACAAGATTTTTAGACTTACACAGGCTAAGTTAAAGCAAGGTATATGACATCCCAATTCAGAAGGTTTAAGACTCAACGCATTTGGGGAGATTTGAAGACTTAATTGAGCCTGATAAGAAGAAGAAGTTCGGAGAATCAACATTGAATACAATTTGATAAGCTCGAGACATTTGATTCATATGGAAATGTCATATTTTGTTGATGAACAATGGTAAATTGCCTTATTCAATGAAAATGATAAGAAATATCCTAATAAATCCAGGAATGTTATCAAGAATTTAAGTAAAAGATATGAGGTTGATCATGAAAAGCCCAATGGGCATATGAACTTCACAGTATTATAAAGTCACAAGTACAAAAGTAGAAGAATGTTTTGGAAGAATCCTCCCAGCGGAAAGCAGAATAAAAGATTTAGTCAGAAGAAACATGGATTTGAAAGTTAAATCACAAGTTTTTAGGGAGGATTGTTGGGCATAAATCTTCACAAGATTTAGTGGCTCGCACATAATAAACTAACAATACTTAACTGAATTTATACTACTAGTATAATATTAGTAAACTGCTAGTAGTTAGTTTGTACTGCTAGAGAAGGACTTAATACACGTTGAAGGTTTTGAAGAAAAGACGCGTAGCAAGATATGGCATGGAGTTATTAGGTGTATATATTTAAATTCAATAGAAAAGATATTGTATAGTGATTAGAATACTAGAAGATTCTAAAAAGATTTGTAGTTATCTTTAGAGGACTTTCTTGGTCTATATAAGGAGATCCAAGGTCGTGAAGTTTAGAAATAATTTATCCATCTCAGTTTTCCATAATTCATAGCTTCAAGGTTGAAAACCCTATCACTAAGGTCCCCCCAGAAAAAAGTGATCGTATTAATATATTGAAGCTTATTGTTTTGATTATATCTTTGTGTCAAAACATATTTTACTGTTTCATTAAGAATACTTTTTAGTGATATAAACTAGTTTCCGCATAGTTTATATCATTCAAATCAAAGTTTCATTCTTAGTATTTTTGGATTTATCTAAGGGTACTAAACCTTACAAGCTAAGGAGTTAAAGATCTATTCATTGGGATCAACAAGTATAAAGATTACAGGTTTATTGATTTGCAGCTTATTATATGTGGTGGCATGATACAAAGGATATCTACTTAAGGGGAAGTTTTGTTTTATTCAGGGAGATGATTACATCTCAACTTCAGGGGAAGCTTTGGCTTTATGATGAAGTTCGCACATGACTTTGTTTGTTTTTTCATCATCAAATAAGGGAAGATTGTTGAGATTCTTGATTTGATGAGACAAAGTAAAATAAAAAAAGGAAACAAAAGAACTTAAAATCCGTCATTAAAGAATTCTAACGAGGCAGTTAGAGAATATGTTGACTCAGGAAGAAGATCTTCTTAAGAAGATTAAGATAACAGAAGATATTCTTAAAAAGTTTAAAATATATATTCTTTGTTTTTATCTTCTTTTGTAAGCCTTGAAATCTCTCTATATAAAGAGATTCACAGGAGTATTATTAAGTATGCACAGAAAATATGTAGACGTCTTGTAAAGGTGTGTGTGAGTTCTAGGCGTGAGTTCTCTAAGTAGACGCCTAGAATAAGTGTGTAGCCCCAAGGATCTTTGATTCCTGTTAGATTGTAACTTTCTATACTATCAAAGTAAGAATTGGGCTTGATGGAAACGAATGATAATAAAACATTGGTTGAATAACATTGAATCATGTTCATTATATTCCGCTGCATTGTATCTATATTATTTGTTATTTTTGTTAATCCTAGATATAAAGATTTAACCAATCTTGAGCTTAAACGATATTCACAATTGGTATCAGAGCTCAAGATTGGTTATTTTTGTTATTTTGTTATTTTTGTTAATCCTAGATATAAAGATTTAATCAATCTTGAGCTTAAACGATCTTCACAATTGATATCTTCACATTGTATCTATATTCTTTGTTATTTTTGTTATTTTTGTTTCACAGGTTTGTGTTTTATCAATTGTGAGATCGTTTAAGCTCAAGATTGGTTAAATCTTTATATCTAGGATTAACAAAAATAACAAAGAATATAGATACAATGCAACGGAATATAATGAACATGATTCAATGTTATTTAAACAAGGTTTTATTACCATACGTTTCCATCAAGCCCCAATTCTATATGATAGAACAGTTACAATCTAACAGGAATCAAAGATCCTTAGGGCTACACACTTCTTCTAGACGTCTACTTAGAGAACTCACGCCTAGAACTCACACACACCTTTACAAGACGTCTACATATTTTCTGTGCACACTTAATAACACGCCTGTTAATCTCTTTATATAGAGAGATTCAAGGCTTCTAAAGGAAGATAAAAAAGAATAATATATTTTAAAACAACATTAAGCAATAACATCTGTTATCTTATCTTCTTAAAGGAAATCTTCTAGAGAATCTATATATTCTCCACCATCCTTGTAGAATTCTTTACTGACATTTTAGTCCTTTCTTGTTTTATTCTTTATTTACATTGTACTCCTCAAATCAGAAACCCAACAATCTTCCCTTCTTTGATGATGAACAAAAACAAACAAAGTCGTGTACGAACTTAATCATAAAGCCAAAGCTTCCCCTGAAGTTAAGATGTAATCATCTTCCTGAATGAAACAAAACTTCCCCTTAAGTAGATATCCTTTGTATCATGCCACCACATATAATAAGCTGCAAATCAAAAAACCTGTAATCTTCTTCCCCTTTTTGTAATTATCAAATAGGGGTCTTCTGTAGATATGCAATTTGGATCAAAAAAGCTACAAACCATATACCACAACTACTAATCCAGCCTTCTAATACTCAAAATACCCAACATGAAGCATAATACGAAAAATGACTTTGAGCAGTAGAAACATAAACTAGCATTAGTAATAAAGATCCGCAATAGTAACGAAACACTTCCCCTCAAGTGGTGCAGTAAATGGTTTAAATATTTTAACTAAAAAGCATCCCATGAAACTTAATTAATTTTACCTTTGTGGTGAATCTTCAATCTGTAGGCTCAATGTAATAATACAGAATGAAGAAAATTAAGTATAACGAAATGGTTAACATAAAAAGTTTCATGGGAATCTTATTGATAAAATTATTTAACCATTACATGCACCACATGAGTGGGAAGTGTTTCGTTACTAATGCGAAATCTTTATTACTAATGCTAGTTTAAAGGTTCTACTTGCTCAAGAGTCAATTTTCGAGTAATATGCTTCAGTTGGTATTTTGAGTATTAGAAGGCTGGATAGTAGTTGTGGTATATGTTATGTAGCTTTTTGATCCAAAATTAGCCATATCTACAGAGAACCCTATTTTGATATACAAAAAGGGGAAGAAGATTACAGGATTTTTGAATTGCAGCTATTCTATGTGGTGGCAGATACGAAAGGATATCTCTTAAGGGGAAGTTTTGGTTTCATGTCAGGAAGATGATTACATCTACCTTCAGGGAAGGCATTGGCTTTTTATGATTAAGTTCGTACACGACTTTGTTTGTTTTGTCATCATCAAATAAGGGAAGATTGTTGGGATTCTTAATTCGATGAGACAATGTAAATAAAAGAATGAAACAAAAGGACTAAAATCTTCATTAAAGAATTCTACAAGCTGGTGGAGAATATGTAGATTCTAAAAGATCTACTTAAGAAGATAAAGATAACAGAAGATATTCTTAAATGTTTAAAATATATTATTCATTTTTATCTTCCTTTGTAAGCCTGGAAATCTCTCTATATAAAGAGATTAACAGGCGTGTTATTAAGTGTGCACAGAAAATATGTAGACGTCTTGTAAAGGTGTGTGTGAGTTCTAGGCGTGAGTTCCTACGTAGACGTCTTAGAAGAAGTGTGTAGCCCTAAGACTTTGATTCCTGTTAGATTGTAACTGTTCTAATCATATTAGAATTGGGGCTTGATGGAAACGTATGGTAATAAAACCTTGTTTAAATAACATTGAATCATGTTCATTATATTCCACTGCATTGTATCTATATTCTTTGTTATTTTTGTTAATCCTAGATATAAAGATTTAACCAATCTTGAGCTTAAACGATCTCACAATTGATAAAACACAAACCTGTGAAACAAAAATAACAAAAATAACAAAGAATATAGATACAATGTGAAGATATCAATTGTGAAGATCGTTTAAGCTCAAGATTGATTAAATCTTTATATCTAGGATTAACAAAAATAACAAAATAACAAAAATAACCAATCTTGAGCTCTGATACCAATTGTGAATATCGTTTAAGCTCAAGATTGGTTAAATCTTTATATCTAGGATTAACAAAAATAACAAATAATATAGATACAATGCAGCGGAATATAATGAACATGATTCAATGTTATTCAAACAATGTTTTATTATCATACGTTTCCATCAAGCCCCAATTCTATATGATTAGTATAGAAAGTTACAATCTAACAGGAATCAAAGATCCTTGGGGCTACACACTTATTCTAGGCGTCTACTTAGAGAACTCACGCCTAGAACTCACACACACCTTTACAAGACGTCTACATATTTTCTGTGCATACTTAATAATACTCCTGTGAATCTCTTTATATAGAGAGATTTCAAGGCTTACAAAAGAAGATAAAAACGAATAATATATTTTAAACATTTAAGAATATCTTCTGTTATCTTTATCTTCTTAAGAAGATCTTCCAGAATCTACATATTCTCTACCAGCTCGTAGAATTCTTTAATGACGATTTTAGTTCTTTTGTTTCATTTTTTTATTTACTTTGTCTCATCAAATCAAGAATCTCAACAATCTTCCCTTATTTGATGATGAAAAAACAAACAAAGTCATGTGCGAACTTCATCATAAAGCCAAAGCTTCCCCTGAAGTTGAGATGTAATCATCTCCCTGAATGAAACAAAACTTCCCCATAAGTAGATATCCTTTGTATCATGCCACCACATATAATAAGCTGCAAATCAATAAACCTGTAATCTTTATACTTGTTGATCCCAATGAATAGATCTTTAACTCCTTAGCTTGCAAGGTTTAGTACCCTTGGATAAATCCAAAAATACTAAGAATGAAACTTTGATTTGAATGATATAAACTATGCAGAAACTAGTTTATATCACTAAGAAGTATTCTTAATGAAACAGTAAAATACGTTTTGACACAAAGATATAATCAAAACAACAAGCTTCAATATATTAATACGATCACTCTGACTTAGTGATAGGGTTTACAACCTTGAAGCTATGAACTCTATGGAAAACTGAGATGGAAAACTTATTTCTAACTTCACGACCTAGGATCTCCTTTTATAGACCAAGAAGTCCTCTACAAGATAACTACAAATCTTTTTAGATCTTCTATAATTCTAAACATATACATATCTTTCTATAGAATATAAAATATACACCATAAATAACTCCATGCATATCTTGCTACGCGTCTTTGTCTTCAAAACCTTCAACTGTATTAAGTCCTTCACTAGCAGTACAAACTAACACTAGCAGTACTAATATTATACTAGCAGTACTAATTCAGTTAAGTATTGTTAGTTCTATTATGAGCAGCACTAATCTTTGAAGATTTATGCCCAACAATCCTCCCCTAAACTTGTGATTTACCTTCAAATCCCAAGTTTCTTCTGACTTAAATCTTTTATTCTGCTTCCGCTGAGGATTCTTCCAAACATTCTTCTACTTTTGTACTTGTGACTTTATAAACTTGAGAAGTTCATATGCCATTGTGCTTTCATGATCAACCTCCAATCTTTTACTTAACATTCTTGATAACATTTCCTGATTAATAGGATATTTCTTCTCATTCATCATGTGAATAGCAATACCATTGTTCATCAACAAAATATGAATTCCATATGAATCAAATAGTCTCGAGCTTATCAAATTGTATTCATGTTGATTCTTCCAGACTTCATCTTCTTCATCAGGCTCAAATAAGGTCTTCAAATCTCCCCAAAGCATTAAGTCATAACCTTCTGGACTTGATGTCATATACCTTGCTTTAACTAGCCTGTGTAAGTCTAAAACATCTTGTCTGTCAAAATCATCAAGCATCTCACTGAAGATCTTTTAATTCTTGGAGCTTCCATCTGCCCTGAAGATTTGATAATACATGAAGTTTTCTGCTATGACATAAGTCTTCCAATCAACTATTAGAAACTTAGTAGCCAAAGACTCAAAATCCATAGCAAACTCTTCTCCTGGAACAATATCCAAAAAAGCTTTATGTTCTTCTTTCTCTGTATCATATTTTGTCTTCTGTCTTTTGACACTTTGATCATCTTGCTTTTCACTTGCTCTTTTCTTGGCAAGTGTTTTCCTTCTAGTACCTCCAGACTTTTTTCAGTACCTTTTTCTTATCTTCTAAACCATAGTACAAAAGTATTGAACTGATCCCATACTTTTTCAAATATTGGTCTAATTTCTTCATATTTCATTCCTTTAAAGAAACTTTACTTGTATCCTGCTTGATTCTTCAAATACATGACCATGTTCTTCCTAACTTCAGCAACAGAGTAAGGTCTATTCTGAAGAGCATGGTACCTTAACACACCAGGATCACTCCAATCAATAGTCTAAGATTGTGTAGCTTCAGCTGGAACTTCTTCCCTTTCATTCAATTACGTTTGTAGTTCCAGAGCAGCTTCAAAATTGATCCTTTCTTATTCTTACTCTGCCATTGGTTTTGATTGTTCCTCCTCTTGAACCTTTCTTGCTAACTCCTCATCTACACTTATTTGTACTTGAACCCTCTTCTTGAGTTTCTTTGGAGGCTCGGGTTCTTGCATAATGGCCTTTCCTTTGTCCTTTTCCTTTGATGCACTCCTTCTAATATATACTTATGTTGCAGCAGCAGTACTAACATCATGGGTGCCAGTACTAACTTTTGCACCATCAGTACTAACTGGTACATCAGCAGTACTAACTTCCTTTTCACCTTTTTTACCACTTCTAAGGTCTTCAATAAGTTCAGTTGGAGTTTATTCTTCTAGAAGTACTTCAGTATCATCACTATTCTTATCCTGAGTCTCTACATCCTCCTGAAACCATGAAGTTCCTTTATCCTGTACCAAAGAAATAGTAGGATCTGTATCAATCTGGGCTATCTTCCTCCCCTGTTTGGAAGGATCCTCTGCAACATCTTAATCTTCCGAGAGAACAATCCTAGCCCTTCTCCTTGCTTTGCCAGACCTGACTTGTTGCTCTAATTTATTCACTTTCAAGACCAACTTTGTAAAAGCAATACCATAAGCCTTCTTTGTCTGTTTTAAGTCTTCTTCCACGGCCACAACCATGTCTGACGATTCTATAACCAATTCCATCAATTCATTATGTTTCAGTCTGCCCTTATCACTTCCAGGGGTGTAACCTCCTAGAGAGGTGAATCATGGGGCATGGTGGCAGTCTCCTCTGCCTCATGTGTGGTTTGGATAGATGGTGGTGTGGTTGGGGTACTGGATGTTGTGTGATGGGATGACAAGGATGGTGAAGATGTTATTCTTGAGGGGCGAGGTGGATGATGCTTCATCTTGAGGCTGAACTAGCATAGCCCTGAACAAGCATTGTTGGAAACAATGTAATGTCCACCCCATTATAACCCTTAGAAATCCTTCTCATATTGCCAAAAAGTTTTTGAGTAAGAGTAGGAGAAATATAAGTTCTTTTGTGAGGTAGAAGCTGTCTTTTGTGCTTGTTCAAAAAGATTTGTATAAATCTTGGATACATTAAAAATTTAGACTGATTATCTACGTTTTTCACCATGCCATCAAAAATTAATTTTGAAAAATTAAAAGTTCTGTTTGTGGCCAAGCAAATGATAGCAGTGGCTATGTTGCTACTAAATTGACCCCAATCAGTTTTCTTAGCACTCAAACAATGAAGGATGATATGGATCAAAAACCTCAACTGAGGGAAAAAGTGTCCCTTTTGAAAAGTTAATTTGTCAGAATTGGACACATACCCCATAAGAGCAAGTTGCTCAAAAATTTCAGTATTAGGTAAAGTACTAATACCATCAGAATCTTCTAACTTGAGATGCCTCCTTATATATGCTTCAGTAACAATCTTAACTCTTCCATCAATGGTAACAGTTATTTCCATCTCTTCATTCTTAGAGGTGCTTGCAGAAGCAGTTTGCCAAAACTGATGGATGAGTGAAACATAGATGGTTGGATTTTTAGTGAGAGCATACTTAATGTGAGTAGAATTTAGAAAATCCACTATCTGATGAAATCCTGCACTTCCCTCTAGTTTCTTTAAGAAGGCAGCCATATTATGTTTGTCACAGAAGTCCAAATTCACCATTCGATTGAGAAAAGTTTATGTAGGGTTCTGGGTTATGATCGTGGATGAGAGTATGCGTGTTTGATAAAGGTAATTGAGATAATAGAGGGTACTTAAGGTTTTTGATTGGACCGACTGAATAAAATTGAGTATTTATCATAAAGAAATCTTGATATATAAAGAAAGTTTAAGATTTATCCAAATCAAGGAAACCTATAAGCAAAGTAGTTGGCGGAAATATCTCAACGGCTATTTTAATTAATGAAATTATGTTATGCCTCAAATAGTACTAACGGTCAACAACAGTATTAAGTTTAGCCTAACAGTACTAACTTTAAGGCCAGCCGTATTAACTTTACCCAGCAGTATTAAGATATGCCTGGCAGTACTAACTTAATACTGGCAGTATTAAGTTTATGCCTGGCAATATCAACTCCAATTCTATTCAAACAAGCATTTCCATCATAAATTTAGATTCTCACAAGCTCTCTTTCTGTTTTTTAGCTTACTATATCTCTTATTTCTTTTTCTCACCAATTCAGACAGTATTGTACAATGTTCCATCAATTCCATTAGTTTCATGCTATCCTATCAACTTCTAAGTGTGTGAACTCTTGAGAGAGGTGGTCATTGGACTATTTAGATGTAGTCTCAAACCTAATTTGAGCATCTACACCCCCTAATATGGTCTCTTAGCACTTGGGTCCACTACCTGAACCAGTTCCCTAAGGACTTGGCTCATTAAGTGTTGCTATGGATTGGGTCCTATTGATGTTATCACTGTCCTGCTCTGTTTCTAAGCTAGAAGCAGTAGTGGCAGCCCTTTCCATTCTGTCACCCAACTCCTTATGGAAAACTTCATCACCAACCTTTTTAAGGGGACCACCAGACTGAGGTATCTTAGTGTCCCGACCTCTTTTGACTTGCCTAGGTGTTTGACTCTTCACATACTTCTGTTTGATGTTACATGTCCTTTCATCGTTTCTTGACTGCATATTGACATAATTAGCCTCCCCTTAATCAATACTTTAGAGGTGAAGCATTCAATACCATGTACTCAATATGCTTAGCCTGTAAATGTTAGTCTAAAACTAAGAATACACAATCCAAAGTATTTTATTGTTTAACAGTATTAATTATGACTAACAGTTTAAACTAGCAGTCTTAAGTATAACTAGTAGTATTAATTATACTTAGCAGTATAAACTTTTGCCTAGCACCATTACCTTACAACTACCAGTTTTATTCCAAATTTATCTCTAATATTATCTCCAAACCATATTAATCATAAGTCTAACAAACACATCGTCAGAGATTAAGTAATCCAATGCTAGCAATCAGAAAGTTAAACCTGCTAACATCAAAAGCCTTTGTGAGAAGATCTGCAACATTATGATCTGTATGTATCTTAATCACTTGAATAAGCCTCTTCTCATAAGAATCTCAGATGAAATGGTGCCTTATTTCAATGTGATTGGTTTTAGAATGAAACACTAGATTCTTCACAATATAAATAGTGCTTTCATTATGAATGTAAATTGATATGTGAGAAATCACATATCCTTTTTATACCAAAAATGACCCTAAAATGAACAAATTGTGCAAATTATGCTTGTATATTGCTTGTTTTGTCATTTGTGATGTGTAGGTACAGGTATTGCAAAAATCATAAGAAAACGGTCAAAACCGGGCAAACACGGACACGGGAATGAATAGAGTGCACAAGAGCCAGGAGTTTTTAGCATATGGTCAACAAAAGTCAACCTCGGTCAACCATTGGTCAGCCCACAAAAAGACAAAACCTTCAAAATGCCAAAAATGCCCTTAATGTTAACACAATTTCACCAAAAGTCCCAAAAACCCTAACACCGTTAGTCCATAACTAACGGTTGTTAAATGTGTTTTATTAAACCTTTACCAAAGCTCAAAAATTTCCCCCGCCCAATCCCTTTTTACACAAACCCGAGCCCAAGTCAACGTTTTCAAAGACAGGGTCAAACAAATCATATAAAAGAAAAAAGGGGCACGAAGTGAATTTACTATTCACCTTCATCCCAACTTTACCCTGCTCGAATCAAAGGGGTTAAAATCCCACTCCCATTCAATCCAACATGGCCTAAATGATTCTAAACACCAAGCCTTAGCTTAGCATCAAAAACGTCACTTAAGAGCTCTTATTGGTCAAGACTGACAAAGAATGACACGCGTGATTGCAAACAAACACATCAAAATGGGAAAATTTGCACTAAACTTAGTGTAAAAGAAGCACAGCTACTCCAAAGATATGGGATTGCCAGCTAGGAAATCCGTGTGATCACAATCTCATCCAAAGGTCACAATTGAGTATCCAATGATTGAAAGGATTCAAGGGCAGAGATTAGAAGTCAACGGTAGAGTGTGTAGAGGTCTAGATCCTTCTCTTCAGGCCTATAAATACAAGACCTCTCTTACTCACAACGGATCATCTAGGAGTACTGTTAATATAGCTTAGTGTAGTTTTTTAAATAACTTTTAGTTTTGGCAATTTAGCTTATTGTAATGTTTTAATTCAGTGAATGTAATCTTTCTTTTTCAAGTTTGTAATCAGTTACTCTTTTATTAATAAAAGTGTGTTTTCATTTTAAATGTGCAATTTATTTTTTTCTTAATAAGCAATTTGGTTTAATAAGCTCTTAATTAATCAAATAGTTTTTAATAATCTGTCTTAATCTCTACATAAGCTAGCTACATTCTCATTTAAGCTCTTAAAGCTTAAATGAGCTTAAGTAATACTCAAATCCACTCCAATCTTACCACAACTTATTAATGGAAGGGAAGCCGGTAATGGAAGGGCTTCCAAGACTACACCAACTTATCCTAAGATAAGCTGGAGCTTGTTGATCAGCTCTTGAAGCATTTGTAAGCTTTGTTTAAGCTAAGGCTATTGTAAGTTCTTACTTTATCTTTTGTAGCTTTAATATTGCATTTCTATCTTAAATTTTATTGCTTTGCTTATTTTAGTTTAGATTTGCTTAATTCTGCTTATATTTGTTATTTGATGTTTATCTAGTTTAATTTTTAGCATAAATCTTTAGTTTGCAAATATTAGTCATAAAGTAGTGAAAAAACCAAAAATATAGCATTAGCTTATAGCTTTTCATTTTAGCTTATTTGATAATTGAAAATAGTTCATTAGGTTTGTTATAAGCTATTTGACATCTGGTATTTACAACTTGTATCTTAAAATTCATTTTCATAAGCCAAAAATGAGGTTGAAGGATTTTAAGGGGTGTTTGGCATTAGACAGCACTAACTAAGTTAGTGCTGTCAATGGTTAACTAGTCCTTAAATTTAATCTTTGAATCAATTTAAAGGTTTATGAGAGTTGGATTTATGGTTTTGAATAGAGGTTTTCAGCTTAAGTAGTGATTTAGCAATAGTAATTAGGATATGTTAGTCTTAGTTTTATTAGTATAAGCAATTTAAGCTCATGTCTGTTTTAAGCTGTTAGTTTTGCTTTATTTGCTCTTAGTTTGTAGTTCTATAAGTGTGGTCTTCTCATATTGTGTCAAACTTGATTGGTGATTTGATACAAATAATCTAGTGCGAAAACCTCTTCTGGAGGCGGTCCTTTAAATAGGACGGCCCCCTTATGTACTTGGCTGCCCCCATATATTTATGGGACCGCCGGCAGAGAGTGATAAAATAATTTATACAAAATATTTGAAGTTTTTAAGAGGAAACGTATTCACCCCCCCTCTACGGTTCCCACAAGTTTATCTGTTTTTAGCTTTAAATTTAGCAATTTGTCTTTTCAAAAACCAAGTAGTAAACTCAGCATACACTAAGTATATAAGCAGTTTTCAAGCAACTTTTTCATTAAGCATTTGAGTTTCAAAATACTTTTCAAGAATAGATTTAGGTAGCTTATTAGTCAAACTTTAAGGTAGTATAGGTCATTATGTCATAAGGATCTAATAGCTTATCTTAAAATAAGCTCAAAGTTGCCTTAAGGGACTGTTTGGTTAACAATTTTTGATAAAGTGCTTATTTGAAATTTTTTAGCTTATAGCTTGTAGATTTAGCTTAATTCCTGTTAAATCTAGCTTATTAGGTTAATTTTCAGTAGAGCATAGCTTATTCAATTCCATTTTTAGCTTATTTTGTCTTTTCTTAAAAATCTAAAAATATAAAAATCAGCATAAGTAGCTTTTTCATTTATCTTTTTCAGTGCTTATTTGAATTTCAAAATGCTTTTTGTTTATAGTTTAAAGTAGCTTACAAGCTGAATTTAAGGTGAAATAAGTTAGATTTTCATAAGGTTCCATTAGCTTATCTTAAAATAAACTCAAAGTCACTAGTTTATCTGTTTTGGTATGCAGTTTTAGTATAAGTGCTTATTTTAATGTTCCAGCTTATGGCTTGCTCTTTTTACTTATTTCTTGCTCATTTGTGATTGTTAGGTTAGGTGTAGGGTACTAGTAGCTTAATAAGTCATAAAGTTAGCTTATTTCAGTTTTTAAGCTTATTAAGTTTTGAAAAAAGTCCAAAAAAAATTAGTTAAGTATTTCTGTCTGTTTTTAAGCTGGTTTCCAGCTTATTTTCTAATTCTCAGAAAGGTTGTTTTCACAAAAAGTGTTCATATTTACCTGATTTAAAAGTTTGCTTTTTAAAGTTTTGAAAAATAAAAAAAAGGGAAACCAAGGAAGTCGGGGGTGAGCAAGGCTCGAACCCCTGACCTCAACTTCGTTTCAACCTTTTATAAACCTCAATACACACACCTCTCACCAACGTGCCCTTTGGACTTTTACTTCTCAAGGTGCATCATTTATTCCTGTATCAACTTTTTGAGCTCTTTTTCTCATAAGCACTTCGAGCGCTATTAAGCTTTTTCCCGGCTTATTTAGTTTAGCACTTTAGGATTTTTAGCTTAAAGTTTTATATTTTTCGTGAATTAATTTTGTTAAAAACTTTAAAAAATCATAAAAAATAGAAAAATAATCAAAAAAATAATTTTCTTTTTTATAAAATTTTCTTTTATCATATTCTAGACTTAGGTTTGAAATTTACTTTCGTAGGGTTAATATTTTGAAAGTTCATTTTTTAAAGAACGAGATTTCATTCCCATTCTCGTTTTCTTCATTTTTAAGATTTAAACACTCTCGTTTTTGAGTTTCCTTAGCCTTTTCTTTTCAAATAGTCAAATAGGATTAGAAAAAGTTTAGAAAAGCATTTAGGGTTTAATTTTAGTTCAATTGCTTATTTGTCGCATTTTCTTAATCCCGTTAACGTTTTTCGTAGTTAGCTTTAATTGTGCTTTTATTTGCTCTCTATTAGGATTTTAGAAAACAATCATTTTCGAACCAATTCAAGTCATTGTCCAAATAACAAACGAGGTCTCAATTTCATAAGTCTTTGGGAAAACGATCCAGTAATCACTTATCGGCTTACGTAGGATATTTTCGTGTGATTTTTCTTACTACCTTTGTCCTCAAGGGTAGTTTTGGAATTTCATAATCGTTATATTATTATACGTATTATAAACTGTACACAACAAGTTTTTGGCGCCGCTACCGGGGATTTGTGATTAAGATTTCTTCGTTTGGATTTGTCGATCGTGATTTGAAGAACCTTTCATCTTCGAAAGTTACGCTTTTGAAAAAAAAATATGTAAAAAATATAAAAAGTAAAAAATATATTTTTCTTTTCTTTTTACTATAAGTAGAAGTTAAATATTAAAAATATATATATATATATATATATACAAAAATATTTGCTCTTCTGGATTTTTTGATTTTTATTTTGTTCTCTTAATTACTAAAATATACATCAATTTAATTCTCTTACTAGAGAATTTTGTGAATATTCCATCAATAAGTTCCCGAACTTAAGATTCAAAAATTTACCTTCTTGTGTCACTTACGAAAAAGGCGCACCTCTTTTGTGAAATAAGCTATTAGGAGGGTTGTTCAACGGAATTACGACCCGAAGGGACAAACATTTTTAAGGCGATTCGCTCCCATTACGTCCCCCGTTTGCAAATTTTACTTAAGAGAGTTACCCTAAGTTTGTTGATTATTCGGTAAAACAAAAATATTTTTTGTGTATATATATTTTTCTCTTTTCATTTGTTTGTTTAGTGCATGCGCACTAGAAATTCCAATTTTCTAAATAATTCGAACGTAACCATTCCGAGACGTCGAAATTGAGGACGTGCTCCAAACATAGTCGAACCTGAGCTTCGTACTATCGTTGAAGTTGCACCAATGGCGGAACGAGCAATGGAAGAGCTACTCCGTGCACCCACGGAAGGGTATGGAGAAGCTATCGTTTTACGGATTTAATGGCGGACATTTGAGATTAAAAAACGAATTTGTTACAACTAGTTCAAGCTAACCCGTTTCATGGTTTTGAGAGGGAAAATCCCCACGCTCATATTAATAGTTTCAAAAGGATTACCTCGACTTTACGATTTAGAGATGTACCAATGATGTTTCCATATTCACTCGAGGGAGCCGCTAAAGTTTGGTACGAGAAAGAACCACCTAATTCTATCTTGACTTGGGAGGATCTCGTAACCAAATTTGTGAATCAATTTTTCCCTCCCTCGAAAACCACTCACTTAAAGAATGAAATTTCTCGTTTTACATAAAAATTCGAGAGAAACTTTAGTGAAGCATGGGAAACAATTTAAAGGAAATGCTTAGAGCTTATCCTCACCACGGATTTTAACGTAAGTTAACATCAAGTTGATACCTTCATATACACGGTTTCAAATGAGAACGATCAAGACTCCCTTAAATGCCAGTGGGGGTGGAAAGTCTTTATAAAACGACTATAAAGATTTGAACCAAATAAATTGAGAATAAATCAAAAGTTCGTTATTTCCACTTTAGTGACCAGTAATAAATCGAATAGTTTTATGGGTAAGGGGACTGGGATTACAACTTCTAGGGAAAGTGTTAGTAAAATGGATGAGAGAATTGATAAGCTTGCGGACCAAATTTAGACCTTTGTTAAGATTGTTTCTAAAAAGGTTGTCACTCCCGCTCCGGTTAAAGCGGTTGAGGAAATTTGTGTTACTTGTAGTGGGCCTCATGCTTGGTAGTACCAAGAAATTGTCCTAAACCCGATAATAATGAATCTACTAGTGTTTGTGCAGCAAACGGGTACTTACAATACACAAATCCAAAGTAAGGCGCCTACAAACCGTGTTAGTAACAAAGCAACCACCCCACGGTTTTGCTCCGGTGCAAAACAATGGTCAAAATAGGTATAATCAAAATCAAGGTCAAGGGAATAATTTTAATCGGGGAAATAATTTTCATGGAAATCAAGGTTTTCAAGCTCAAAATAATCATGCTCCAAATTTTCAAAATCAAGGATTTCAAAACCAACCTTTTCAAGTTCCTAATAATCATGTTCAACAAGAGTTTTCAAATGAGTTTTCAAGTTACAAGAGAACTAATGATCAAATGATGAGAAACATGCAAAATCAAATCAACTCGTTGAAAGGAGAATTTAAGAATGAAATTCAAAACACGATGAAGACTCAACAACCGTCTTGATGAATCAACAAAATGTCTTCAAGAACACCTTGTAAAATATTGGTTAGTGGATTCATTCAAAACCAAGCCTCAACTTCGGGTAATCTTCAGTAATTGCCATTCCAAACCCGAAGGAGTGAGATGAAACGAATCACATACTCGATAAAGTGGTGTTGCTTACGAGAGACACTATGATTCCTAAAAACTAATAGACCTTCTCAACCGCGACCACCGCCACACCTCTAAAAAGTATGGAATGAGAAACCGAGGAGACAACGGATAAGGAGCAAACTAATTTCCAAGGAAGTACCGCTCACATCCACCAGTCCCGGTATAAAACCCCCCATTCTCCGTTCCAGAACCCGATGTTCCGAAGACTTTACCTAAGCCGAATATTCCATATCCTTCGCGACGAAATGATTAAAAATCCCGTGGCAAAGCTTCGTATCAAAAAGAAACGATTTTTCAAATGTATCAAGATTTACGCTTCGACATTAGCTTCGCGAATGCTTTACTTTTGATGCCAAGATTTGCTCCTACGATTAGGAATTTGCTTATGAATAAGGAAAAGTTGCTTGAATTAGCTAAAATACCGTTAAACGAGAATTGCTCAGCGATGCTCCTTAAAAATCTTCCCGAAAAGCTTGGAGATCCTGGCAAGTTTCTTATTCCATGTGCTTTCCCGGGAATGGATGTATGTCACACCTTGGCCGATCTCGGCGCGAGCATAAATCTTATGCCTCTTTCCATTTGGAAAAAGCTTTCCATACCCGAACTTACCCCCACACGAATGACTTTAGAGTTAGCGGATCGATCCATTACTCATCCTAAGGGACTTGCCGAAGACGTTTTTGTCAAAGTTGGGAGTTTTTATTTTCCTACCGACTTTGTTGTTGTTGATTTTGAAGCCGATCCTCGGGTTCCTCTCATTCTTAGGAGATCCTTTTTGAGGATCGGCCATGCCTTAATCGATGTGTACGAAGTAGAGCTTATCTTAAGGAATGGGGATAAACGATTACTTTTTCATGTCGATAAGCATCCTCAAAAGCATGCAAACGAGTCAATTAAAATGATTAATTTCATTGATGTCTCATGCGAGGATAGTTTTGGAAAAGTTTTAAAATTAAAAAAATAAAATCATTTCTCGAGTAGCAGTACGACTCCACTTTCTGATTCTTGTCCTAGTCTCGTATCTTTTGAGACTAGCGATTCTCTTCTTGAGGAGTACGCCGATGAACTCGCTCTTCTTGACCCATTTCCACCGGGAAATGAGCATGTTGATTTTGAAGCCGATCTGAGAGAAATTGAATTGTTGCTTAACTGTGATCCGTCAACAGATTTTTCACCTAAGATTATGTTTGATCCTAATCCTGAGCGGTTCTCCGATGAACCTGCTCTAGCTTGCTTACTTCCACCGGGAGATAACAAATCATTTCTTAAGAAGGTTGTTCAAAAAGAAAATTTTCAAGTTTATTCAAACCCTCTTTTTGAATTTGATGACAA
>BQNB010040234.1:2255-47540 GCA_026074375.1 Tanacetum coccineum
TAAAGGTTCGTGCAAACATTTATGAGACGTTGAAGCAAAATGAGTATACACGACTTCTTGCGGATGATAGTCTGGTGTGGCTTATGGTATGTGTGATTTATCATACTTCTATGATTTTACAATATAGTTTAAATCGTTGTACACCTGACGAGATCATGTAATGCTGTAGGCCTCTGCTTTTATGGTTTTCCCTTTGATGATTATACTTACATGGGTGTCAACCTTATTCAGGTTTGTTGGTTTACTTTTATTAAATCTTGTATTAAATTGTTCTTACTATAGCCAAGTATCTATATGCTAGTTAGAGGTGGTAATTTTGACCCATCTACTTATAAATGGGTCGTTCTGGCCGTTCTTCTTTTTTTAAAGGTTAAACGGGGAACAAAAAACACTTTGGGTTACGGATCTGAAGTCGTTTAAAGGATTTTTGTAACGCGTAAAACCTATTAAATCTTTTTTTAACCAAAATAAATAGTATCATTATCAACATCTGTTGGTAATTTGGTATAAAAGAAAAACTACATTTGGGTTTCTGGCAAATGCAGTAAAAAGTCAAGAAGGCGTACACGTACTTCCCATACAAACCAAACACGCCGCAGGGTAAGACGGGTGCATCCAGAAAAGGCAAGCACATCAAGATAGTCCTACAGAGTTCATCTATCAGATCCAATGTATGTTTTCGTTTTCTATTTGTTAGTAATTTTCTTTGAGCATGATATGTTAGTCCTACTTTTGCTTAGAGGAGCAATTCTGCAAAATGGGTTAGGCTGGGTTGACTCGCCAACACTTTGTAAATAATTAAAAGTTTATTATAAAAAACTATCCTAAAATTGATAAGCTATATTTTAGGTGGTATAACGTGCCACATTTACATTAACTTGACATGACCATAAAAGAGGGATGAGGCCCACAAAATAAAGAACGCAAAATGGATATATATAGCCTTTATGAAAGGCATATTGCCCTTTTCTTTTTGTTTAGAATAGTGAATCCCATGTTTGTTAAAAAGTTATATCACATAATAAGTAACAACTTCGTATACAAGTAAACGTCCGAGGATAATGGTTGATTGAAGATGGTCTGTGTGCTTATATGATTGGAGACTAGAGGCTGTGAATTCTTCTATTAAGTATTATTTTTAAGACTGGTCCTCCAGATCGGTCCCTGCAAGGCTATTTAGTGAATTCTCTGGATAACCTTGTTGTATCCAGCTCTTGCCATAGACTATTTTGTAGAGGTCAGAAGATGGACGGGGTGGTAACAGGTCAAAATGGGCTATAGACCGTGCTGGGATGACCCACAAAACACTACATATAATAGCATTTCTTTCTATCTTTTTAGTAAATAATGTATGCGTTAAATCATGATTTAGATACAAAATTATTACTGTACAACAGTTTACGAGGCTTATATGCTTAGAAATCTAAAATCAGCCAACTTACAACCTGTATGACAGGTTCTTTATTCGCTACTTTTTTAATATGACCCATTTGAGACAAATCATAATCCATTTTGACCCATTCATAAGGTAATGGGTCAAAATTGTCATCTCTGTTACTTAATTTATCATCCTGACTATTCTTTTCTTTCTAAACGGACAGACAATCTAGAAGCAACAGTAGCTGCCATTAACATACTTTGGGAGGTGATTTACATTTCTAACGGAAGACCTGCATCATGCAAAGAGATTCGCTTAGCATGTCAATACTCGATTGACTTGAATGTTTAGAAGTACAAAATATATGGTAATGATCATTATAAGATCCTTTTGGCCTTCCTAAATTGGGGAAAATTTACATATTGTCGTTATTGTTTCGTGAACTAGAACTCGACATAGAGAAATTCTTTGACTAGTGCCAGGTGAACTAGAAAAATTGTTTCGTGAACCGTTGTTCTAAAATGATCAATTTCCATTCAATATTAGTCCTTTTTCCTAAAGTCTTTGGTTTTAGATAAGTGATGTGATATGATGTGCCACATGATGGGATTTGAGGTTATGTTTGATTGCTGAAAATTCTTTTTGTGGAAAAGAAGTTGAGTGCCGTATAGAATTTAATAACTTAGAATCAAATAAGAAATCTTAAAATGAAAATGCTGAAAAATAACTAACCATAGATATATTAACTTCAGGGGCGGCTTAATCTTCTCGGAGGCCTAAAGCGAAGCCTTAAGACGAGGCCTTTTTATCAAAGTTATTTACCGAAAAATCATTTATATAAATTTATTTTTTTAAGTTTTCATGTGAAATCTTTAATTAGTTTCTTAAAATCAATATAGTATAATATTTTATTTTCAATTGATAAATCAACTAATATATATAATTTGTTTTTTTAAAACGGCAACTAACTATCTACCAAATATACAACAAATCTATTTCACATGTCCTAAACATGACTTAAACCCATAACCATTTGGTTAGTGAGCTTCTCACACAACAAAGGTACCATTGGGATACAAGCCTTTTGGTAACCGGTATATATTATATTTTGATGACACTTTCGATCGTTGATAACTTTAATTAAGTTTAGCTTTAACTCTTTCTGTTGAAGTAACTGTTACCGAAATTGATAACAATATTCTATACATCATATAAGTATTACAGAAAGAGTTATTAAATATAATATGATTAAGTATATCAATTGATGTAGCATTTCTCACATGTATAATTTCTTTAAAAAAAATTAGTTTCAAATATAAATCTATACCATTAATACCAAAACAATTGTTATAATATGGCTTAAAAAACTTTTAAAATCCAAACAATTACATTTTTAGCTTGTTATTATCTTGGAATATTAAATTTTCAATGCTAAATAGTAGACTAAATATACCTTCATACAATATAAATTGGTCAAATTTATTTTTTATTGATGAAATAGCTTGATCTGCAATGTGTAAGAAGTAATCGGTTCTAAAAATCTCTACGCCAGTTTATATAGTTTCATTGTCAACATTTTTCTACAAATAGCTCGTTTTCCTTTCAAATTTCCGTTTCACGTTCGTTTTTCTTTAGCAATTTTTTTAACAGAAACTAAAGCATCTTTAAAAGCAACTTCTGATTGAAGAATAATACATGAGTGGATGAGATAAAACTACATAATTAAAGTATGTTTGTGGGTGTGAAAATATAATTGTCATTTGATCAATATAAATGATAAATGGTTGTCATCACACGAATTAATTTAACATTTGCTTATTTTAATGTAAAAATTGATTATTTAGGCTTGAATTTCTACAACTCGTACGCTTAAAAAAGAAAATTAGAAACAGAAAAGCCCAAAACTTTGATTATTTAACATTTATCGGCTAATTGGGGCCTTGATTAATCAGAACTCTATAGATGGCGGCAAAAATAACATGTGACTGACGTTATATATATACAAAGTCCTACGAAATCCAGGGCCTTAAGAAATTGGGGGCCTAAAGCCCTAGCTTTACTTGCCTTACCCTTGAGCCACCACTCATTAACTTAAATTAGATGCATCCATAAATGCATCATAATATATTTATTTAGTTAAAAATTAGATGCATTTCATCAAGTTAGCCGAATCTTATGTATTTTTCATCCTCTACGGGTCAAGTTTGTTACTAGTATTACGTTGCTTCGTTGATATCCACTTCCTGCACAATACAAATGCAAAACAAACATATATTTGGCAGTTTTTGTCTGTTTTTGGTCATTTAAGCTCGTTTTTAGAGGTAAAAGATATGTGTAATTAAGCACTTATCAAGAAGCAATCTAATGAGTAGTGCATGATTAAGCAAATACATTATTTTATCATAAAGTTATCACTAGTAGTTTAGATTATAATTAGTTTAATTAATTAGTTAATCAAACTAACCTCTTAAACCATTGATTTTATCTTTTTTCTATAAAATATAAAAATACAAAAATAATCTTCTTTCAACCCCATAGATCTTGGCTAAGCCCTATTCGAGCCTTCCCAACCTATTCCCCTAGAGAATGATAACTACCCCCGAGTCTTACCTATTATACACTACAACGATTAGGTACTCTACCTAGGGAGTTGTAAAACTTCTTGTTAAAGTCCTACGACTACCGCATCAAAGCACTTGGTTTTATCCCAAGGAGGTATTTGTGTAACCCATGCATAGGGTCAAATAATCTTCTTTGGAAAGTGATCACACGACTTCAAGTGGCATCCGATAACCTTAATTAGTAATTAGTTAGGCATTGATTATCTTCACCCAGTTCTAGGCAACAACCACCAACAATCAAAGAAGATTATTTTGTGATAATCAATGGATGTTGCTGCTATGAAACACATGGCTTTAGACTTTGCCAAGCTTAACAAGTTTGAAAGGGTGAACTTTAAGAGATGGCAGAAGAAGATGCACTTCTTTCTTTCCAGCATGAGTGTGATGTATGTGCTTACTCCTCCTATTCCTGCAGATGGTGAGAATGCTACCATGGAACAAATCAGGAGGAGGAACATGTGGGAAAATGATGACTATGTTTGTGAAGAATGTTTTTCCAATGCTTGAGTCTTTCAGTAAGATCAGATAGGGTGGTTGTTGGTTCGTCGTCTCCATTTGCATACTCTACCTGTTACACAACACATGGTTAGAGCATAACCGAAACCATAAAGTTACCAAAAACTAAAGCACTGATTAATAAAACACAGTAAGATTTAATAACCAATTAAAAAACACAAATCCAAACATGATATTTTCGGAAATGGTAAGCCGCAAAAATGTACTTATCTGAAATTCTAAAGATGCATCAGTACACTATGGCATACGTAAGAATTGCGATCAAACCGTAAAAATAGCGTTTTGATGTTCACACCACTGGTCATGCCTCTTTAGCATTTCAGATAAGTAAAATTTTTTACGTGTAAGCCACTGTTTAATTGCAAAAATGTTCACACCACTGGTGATAACCTGAATATATAACCGTACCTTTAAAAGTGGCACCTCTTGTACCTTTGAGCAAAAACCGAGTTTTTTGGATCTTCCTCTGCAAATAATAAGATAAAAAAAATATAACCAAATAATAATAACAAAAAGATGCGCATACAGATTGTCTGTTGCACCGGATGTACGGCGTCTGTAGCATTTTTGCCACTTCTTCTGAGTGTACAATTGTAAGTGTTTACATCGTTGGTACTTGCATTATGACATGTGTCCAGCTGAGTCAATGCCATTATAGTGTATCATAATCTATAAAACTATGTATGCTTCTTACGATTAGGCGTTATTTCGGGTTGTTCATCCGGTTGAAGCTGCCAATCAGGTGCGCATGTACTGTAGAACAAAGGTTTCTAGCTTCTTTGCCGCTACCTGGTTATACCATGTGAGTAAAAACGGAGACGACAAACATAAATGGGTAAAATTAAATTCAAAATAAGCAATCAAAGTACCTCGAGAAACCGAACGTGAAGGACTATTGTCTTCATGTAAATAAATGCGAGCTGCTGTTGTTTGCACAGATGCATACAAAAAATGACCACGAATTGGAAACATAGCATATGGCAATCAGGAATTCGGACATATATGATTCGAAATAGATAATCAAATTACCTGGAGCAGTACATATAGGCGTATTATTTTTCTGCAATATGTTGGGATCAGCTCTTAATTGCGTGTTCTTACCTAAAATCACAACAATAAAAAAATAAGTAAACGCTTAATTGGAACCTTAGTAATATTTAGCTAACAAAATGTAATTATATATTCATGGCATATTTGTTGAATGTTGGCGATACAGAAAGTTAACATACATTTGTCGGATGACTTTGTATGACCATTATAGCTACACAAACTACCCAAATTATTGACCAAATATTGTTCTATACTTCTATATACTAAAACGAAAACTCTTAAAATCCCACAATCAATACCTAAAACTAATCATGTAGCTCACATCTGCTAAAAACATACAAACAATGGGTACTAAAATATAAAAGAAAGGCATACCGAAAGAAAGTTGCAAAGCATTCCTTCGACAGCCAACCTCGTCGCAAACACATTATTCCTTCGATTGTTGAAGCACTTGCAATGCAAGCATTCCTACACATAAATCGTCACATAACTGATCCAAACAATCTAAAATAATAATAATAATAATAATAATAATAACAATATGAAGCTGAGACATATTAAAAAACCAAAGAAGCGGATATGGATCGATTGGATTACCTGATAAGATAAGAGAACTCAATCTTCTTGAACCTTTAGACTTTCGATCTCTGTTATTGATACATAATCGAATCTTGAAATCCCCCATGATTTACGGATGATGGTGGCAGGTTAAGGTTTATGAATTATATTAGATTTGTGTTAACTGAATGAATTAGAGGCGTATGTAGAGTTGGATAGTTTAGAGATGCAGCACGATTCGTACATAACAAAGCTTTTAATGATAATAATGAATGAAGGTTAATGAAGGTTGATGTGGACTGGTTTGTATTATGTGAGGAATGAAAGAGGTTGATTAGTATTATAGATGTGATTTCGTCTTTTGACTGGTTTTAAGAAAATGAGTTTCACAAAATATTTTCTAAGTGTAAAATGTTTATAAAATTTCGACATAACCCGTTCGTTTACAGTTACATCCCAAAGTCATAGACTTTATCAAAACACTTTCTTCTCAAAATAATCATTTCCCAACAAAACGCCAAATCACCACGTTTTCGCTATCTTTTATCAACACACGTTTCAAAAGACTATTTTAACTATCCTAAACCTATATAAGTCCGAATTCCATAAGTCGATCAATAATCCGTTCTAGAAGTTTAAATTTACTTGTTTTCACTCATTGGGCCAAATAGCCTAATGTTAACCCAAAATTACTAGTTAAGTTTTTAGCCCATAAGTTTAGCCCAATACAAGTTTACTAGTTAGCCCAAATATACATAACCGAAATATCCATTAAGGTTAATAAGTCGGAATACTTAAATGATAATAATAAGCTACATATGAAAATAAGTTGTATGATGTATATAAGCTTATAAGCCAAGCTTAAAATATACGTTTATTAGCTATTGGGCCTTATAGCCCATTAATAGTCCATTATTATTTAAACCATTTTTGAGTCTACGAAAACCAAGTTTTAAGTCTAAGTAAGGTCCAACTAGTTAGCCCAATTATAGGTTACATGTTTTAGTCCGTTATTAAGCTTGTTTTTAATAAGTCGAAGTAAACCCACAATAATAAGCCGAAAACCAAACATGTCGAAATTCAAATAAGCAATAATATCAAAATGTAAGTAAATCCAAAATAAGTCGAATTAATATAAACCTAGTAATCCAAAATCGACTTCTCCAAATATATCGAAACGAAATAAGTCAAACAAGAAATAGAAATAAACTCGTAAATAAGCCGATTGGCTTATTAAGCCATGAGACGAGACCCATCGGGCCTATAATGGGCTATTCAGTCCATAAAGGTCAATAAATACCAAACACCCATTTTTAGCCCAAAAGTTTATCAAAATAAGTCCAATAAGCGATATAATAAATGAATAAGCACGTTTGGTATCAAAATAAGATAGAATATAAGCCATGAAAATATGCCGAGACCAATAGGGAGTAAAATAAGCTACGGCTTATTTTTCCTTGATGGTCCGAGAGTCATTCGAGCTCAAACAAGCCACAATAAGCTTATAGAATAAGCTAATAAGCTTAAACCCTTTTTAATTTCTAAAATAAGCCATAAAATAAGCTAGGAAAATAAGCATAATAAGCACTCGTGTGCTTATTATTAAGCCGAATAAGCTATAAGTACTTATGACCAAAAGTTTTATTTCACCAACACAACCATAATATTACAATGATACTTTCTCTATGTTCTCTTTTTATTTCATACAAACCAAACACACCCCTTTTTAACATTTCTATAACTTTTAGCTTTTCATTTTACCAAAAATAAGTGTACAACTAGTGTTTATGCATCATGAGATTAACAAAAGTACAAGTATTATTAAAAAATAGTTAGCTACAAAAATGAGGGTTTTAGGAGGAGATTAAAGCTAACCAAACAACCCAAACGTTGTTTATTTACCCAAACATTGTTTATTTACCCAAACGATCACTAGAACTTAACCCGGATGTATCTAAGCTTTCATGTTCTTGAGACAAGATGAAATGTATGATTTTGGTGTGTTGGTGTGTTTGTCCGAACCAAGGAGAAGAGAGGAAAAAGAGAGAGTTTTTGTGTGTGTGTGTTTGGTGTTTTAGTGTGTGTGTTTGAAATGAAAGTAATGGACAAATTATAAGGACTAATGGGATCCAAAAATGGTGCTAGTGTATCTCCATGGGGACCGGTCGAACATGGGATCCAAAGGGCATCCTATCTTTTGTTTTTGGACTTTTTTCGGGACTTGTGTTGTGCTTTGTTTGTAAGTAAACGTAACCCGAAAGTTCACGTATTTAAGTAAGTGTTATAACTAAGTTTAGTAGTCTTAAAATATTAAAAGAAATATGTTCATAGTTAAAATGTTTAAATTTTGTTTGGACAATAATTTGACGTGCCGGGACGCGTTGTTTGTCGTTTTAAGTTGATTGCGAGATAAATCTCCTGGTAAGTGATTAAATAAAGACTTAAACGTTTAAAAAGAAATAATTAATAACTTTTAAAAATAAGTTTAATTAAATAAGTTTGTGATAATTAAATATAAAATTTAATTATTGTCGTGCCGGTACACGTTGAGTGCCGTTTTTCGTTGTACGCGGAACATCATCCGGTAAATAATAAGATATGAATGTAATTGTTTAAAAAGTAATAATTCAAGCATAAAGTGAATTCTTAACTTAGAAAATTATCGGTTGACAACCTTTAGCACTCTAACTGTTTCGTCAAAAACAGTAAAAGTCGATAAATCTGAGAGTTAAATAGTACATTTCAAGTCTGTAAAATTAACAAAGGTTACATTTTGGTAGTTATTTTAATTATATCCTAAGAGTTACAACTCTTCACCAACAAACATGTTGGTTCTCTTCACCAACAGACATGTTGGTTGGGTTTTGGCGGGAAACACATGCAACTAATTTGGAGCACCAAATATACCATTTAGGCTGAGGCATTGCCTTGAACCCCGCTGGAGACGCTGCCTCAGACCCCAGCGAGGGGCGGCCTCCCCTTGACCTCCTCCCACTCACTTGGGAGCGGGACCCTAGCAAGGAGCCCTGCCCCTTGACCCTGCAAGGGGCCAACCCCCTTGACCCCTGCATCTTTGTCATGGTAGAAATATATTAGCTTAAACGAGTGTGCACTTCACACTTCCCTAACTCGCATATGAGTATTATATGAAATCCCATTGGTCTTTAGTAGATCATAATTACCTAAAATAGTCGATGACACTAAAATCGCCGTGTTCTAAATGGTAGTTGCTAATTATATATACACAATTTAATAAATAATGTAATGATGGGCAAATTTATATAGCTTTAAAGATTTTTAATGAAAGACCGCATTGAGAAAATCCACAAAATAATTTTTGTATAACAAAATGGTCGATGGTTTAGTGCATTGGGTTTCATCATGGCTATCAATAATTTTCACTTCTTTTAAAGATGAAAGTGAAACTTGCTAGCATATTGTTACCGTTCGACCAAAACATTTATCATATTATCTAGGATTGCACAAATGCTAACAAAACGTCTGTTTTATCAAGATTAGATACGATATAGATGTAAAAAATTAGATAATACCTTCCTTTTCACATAGTGTCACTGAAAGCACTAGCCCTCCTAAGAACCCACGTTTCAAGAAACCATCCAGATTTATGATGATGATGCTAACGAAGATGATGAGCATGGTGATTGTGGTTTATTGAAAATACCCTCGTCAAAAAGAAAACGTGTTTCAGATCAAATAAAAGAAATGACAACTGTCATGATCGTGGTAAAAAAAATGGTATTTCTGAAAGAAAAAAAGAAAGTACTGAAAGAAAATGTTAATTCCATGTTGTCATACTCATGACTTGGTCAAGGGCTCTGGGATGAAGCTATGTTAACAGCTTGTTATTTATTAAATAGGATTCCTAACAAAAGGAACAAGATTACCCCTTATAAACTCTAGACTAAAAGGAAACCAAACCTGAACTACCTCAGGGTTTGTGGTTGTAGGACAGTTGTAAGACTCCCTGATCTAAAGCTGAAAACTTTAGGTGAAAGAGGCATTGAATGCATCTTTGTTGGATATGCTGAGCATTCCAAGGCTTTTAGGTTCTTTGTTATTGAACCTAATGAATCAGTTTTAGTTAACTTAATAATTGAATCAAGGGATGCTATTTTTGATGAGAATAGATTATCATCAGTCCCTAGACTAAGTTAGAGGTCCCTGATAAATAGAACTAAAGACATTAGGGGTCAGTGGGCCTTGAAGAGGTAACTAAAGAGGTTGTGGTTTACCAACCTCATTTTCTTGGACTCATCATTACCTCCAAACCTGGCTTTGACAGCCAACCAGATGTCCCTTGCATCATCTAGATGATGAAAATCAGCCATGTGATCCTCAGGAAGAGACTGAAGCAATATTGTTCTTGCTTTTGTCTCTCTTTGAACAACAATGTGTTCCTCACCAGAAACAGGAGGAAGTATCATAATATTTCCTTTTGGATCTCTTCCTGTCTTTTTCCTGCTGTTTCCATTTAGAACAATGTTCCACAAGTTGTGATCACTGTTCATTATCCAGTACTCCATCTTCATGGCCCACGTCTCATATTCATCCTTCTTTAAGTAAGGAAATTTTGCATTATTGTTTGAGACAGTGGTTGTGTGATATTGTTGGAATTGCTGCTGAGACTGTGTGTTTTGTGAGGTTTGAGAGTTTGGAGATTCAAATACTGGTTCAGAGGTTGACACAGAGAACACAGGTTCAGATGTTGATGGGAAAGAGAATGTTTGTGATGGTGATGGCATAGAGAATGGTGGAGGAATTGGTGAAGTCATAGTGAAGTTTTATGAGTGAGAATAGTAAACTTTCTTTAACAGAGGCTCTCTAACCAGGCTCTGATACCACTTGTAGGTCCAGCCCTAGATAGATCTTCAAGCCTGTTGAGGTTGTAGAGTACTTATGTAATCACAAGCAACTCTAAGAGAGACTCTAACTAATTAAACTATTGTCTACGCGAATATAAACAACAGAGTTAAAGAAAAATTACTCAAAACAATGATCCTCTATGGATCTTTTCTATTAATAATAAAAGTGTTTTTCCAATCGATGGTTTCATCTATCACCGTAGGTTTCTTAAATACACATGAAACCCTAACAACCTGTTACCTAAGACTCGCTAAAGAGATAAGTATTATCACTTCCTAGGATATCTCATGCATATCCTTATCACTAACTAACTATACTATCAACCCGGAGTAAGCATAATACTACCAGGACTAATATCGTTCTACCAGCAGGAATAACTTTTGTTCTGCCAGCACTAACTATAACATTATCCTTACCAGTAGGAACTACATACCTACCAGCAGGAACTTTTACTCTACCAGTAGGATTTACATACCTACTAGTAGTAACTATCTATTACAATATTCCTAACATTGTCAATCCTTCAGTCTTAGAAGGATACATTGATGCAAGCTGGATCAGCAATACTAAAGACAATTCATCTACCAGTGGTTGGGTATTCCTGCTTGGTGGAGGTGCAATTTCTTGGGCATCTAAGAAGCAAACTTGCATCACCAGTTCAATAATGGAATATGAATTTGTGGCTTTAGCAGCTGCTGGTAAGGAAGCTGAATGGTTGGGAAACCTAATCCTTGAGATTCCATTGTGGTCCAAACCTATAGCACCTATATCTATCCGTTGTGATAGTGCTGCTACATTAGCAAAGGCTTATAGCCAAATGTACAATGTGAAGTCTAGACACTTAGGTGCCAACATAGCATGATTCGTGAACTTATCATGAACGGGGTGGTATCTATAAAGTTTGTGAGGTCTTAACAAAACTTAGTTGAATACTTGACGAAAGGACTGGCTAGAAACTTAGTTTTAAAGTCTACTAAAGGGATGAGTTTAAAGTCCAACTTAATCACTGAATACTAGGACACCAAACTCCCTCCTGAGGAAACTTGAGAGCTGATTTCAATGTGGAAAGCTGAACGTTCAGTGGACTGAAGTACATGTTTTACAATCATCCCAAGGATGTGCTTGGAAACTGCTAAAAAGAAGGATGAAGACTATACTTCTCAATGGTTAATTTTTTTGAAAAAATGCTTAGCAGGAGCATGAATAAAGAGGAACCACCTATATAAATGTTGAGGTTTTGCCACTTCAGGGAGCTCTAAACTTTTAGCTCTTACAACATTTATGAATTGCATATGGACACATGGCTTGTATAGTGTCAGGAGCGTTTAAGTGTTTAAAAACTTGTGTATATTTTATCTTCAGGTATTCAAATGGGTTGAAGGGTTCAATTCTTAGAACATCCTGATTCTCGAATATTTGAACGTGTAATGTACTAAGATGAAAATTCAATCCTCATGAAATTTTCGTTTATGCACTTGTTTTGTTTAATGTTTAATTTTCATGCAAAGTAATTGTACTAAATTGGGGATGATTGTTAGAAATTTAGTTCAATTGTGGGTTCAGTTCATACCGGGTAATGGGACTGGAGGTATGGAGTGTACTCCCAAAGGTCATGAACACCCTGACTCTGATAGTGGTAAAAGGGAATTCAAGCCGCTGATGAAGTTTAGTGAGTTCAATCTTCAATGAGTGTAACTCTGGACTGAATGATATTCAACCATCTGATGGATTTAGCTTTGTACTCCCTGAGGAGTAAGCTGAAGGACACCATCAGAGAGTAATCCATCATAGGATGTATCCTTAGTGAGTTATCTAATCAGTGGGTCTTTTCAGTATGAACCCTTTAGCTTGTGTGCTCTCAAGTGAGCTAGCTGAGTGTTCAGGACACTGAATGATTGACCTCGTTGAAATGAATTCAACTAACTTGTAACAACTTTGACCTATTCAAGTTGCAGGTTTGACTACATTAATGGTCATGTTTAAATTGGTCAAGTAACCACTAATTTCTATAATTATGAAGACTGATTATGAAAGAGATTAATGGGCTCATTAATCTCTCATAATTCCATTGACTAGGGTTTGAGTAAATCCCCAGTAAATAGGATATCAAAACTGCATGGAAAAACACACAGAAAACATAAACACTTAGAAGCGAAGGGTTCTTAATTTGTGCCTAAAACAAAAACAAGCACTTGGGTCTATCCCAAATAGGTATTCGTGTGACCCAGGCATAGGGTCGTATAATGTTCTTTGGAAAGTGAGCACACGACTTCAAGTGATATCCGATAACCTTAACTTGTAATTAGGTAGATATTGATTATCTTCACCCTATTCTGGGCAACAACCACCAACACATAATATACACTGTTTCACTTCACTTTGGCTGGTCTCTACAAGGTTGGTCGACCAAGAGGTCGTCGAAGGTCGCCGGAGGTCGCCATTGTAGCATGTTCAAGGTCGAGGTCGATCTTTGAGACATTTGGGTCGAGAACTCGACCTAGGTCGAGTGGTGTTTTGTGTGTATATTTAATTAATTAAAATGCATTTTTGTGGGGTATGTTTTTTGTAGTGTAGGTTGTTTTGATTCGATAAAAAGTTATCTGTAGGCCGCCGGAGAAAGAAAGCTGATGTGACAAGAAAAATAAAGGTCGTTGGTGGTCATTATAGTGACCAGCCTTTCACCTAAATCTTAGACCGTAAAAATTGGTCATGATTCCCCCACTTCTTTCCTTTTCTTCATAATGAACATCTTAAAAATACAAGTGATTTATAGTTTCTTCGACTACCCCTCATTTTCTCTTTAAAAACGCAACTTGAGAAGAGACTGTTAATCTTTTAATTGATACAAGAAAAATCAACACCCACTTTGAAAGATAAATTCTAATTCGGGATTCACGAATCTCTTTAAAAGAGTATACTACTTACATTAGTCGAACTCCACCAATAATGTTTCGAATTAATGAAAGGCTCGATTTGAATGAATATGTGAAATCAGTATGCGGATGTTTTCTAGCGATGGGAAATTACTCCGGCAATGTGGCGGTTGTTTGGTGACTCAAATCTCAAATTTTTTTATTTTTGTGCGCAAATTAAATGGATTTGTTTTGTGGGTTTTTGGTTTTTATAAGCATTTGATTCTTAAGGTGACAATAGGTTATGGTTTTATGAATACATATGTTGTTGAGAAACTGTTACACTTTTATTAATAAAATCGAATTATAATATAATAAATTAAATTAACAGAAAATAAATAACAGAAAATTAAATAACAGACAGAAAGGGGTAGAAGTAGTCGTACATTTCTGATCGAAAGGATTGCTGGAACTTGGTTTCTATGGAGCTGCATATTTAGTTGTGTCTAAAACGAATGAGACTAGGCCTCTATTGATAGTGAAAACGTTGTCTTATTTTTCAAGATAAATAACTGCCAACTTAAGCAAATCTTTTATTAACAAAAAAAGATTTGCATATCTTTTAATGACACAAAATATTCGGTACAAACTTATTTGATAAGTTTAAATCTATTCCTAAAATAGATTTTCAGATTTTGTGTTTCATGTGTCCCACTTTGAGACACGATATCTCATTCATATTATCTCCATTTTGGAAATAAATATATATAACATATACTATTTTTTCAACAATCCCTCACATGAATGGTAATCGGTCAAAAACACACGAAAGTTTCGGCGAAATTTTTACGGTTGAGTCCTGCATAGGATATGTAGGTGTGACCCTTTGAACATTCCTTGTGAGATGCACTTAGTCTCCTAAATCTGAGTAGACGCGATGTCCTTGAACTCAACATATATTTACGTAGACGACCATACACACTCACACAAGACTCTCCCTGACCTTATCAAGTTCTCATAGTCGTGCTCGTTATGGTTATGAACATTAGCCTGGTTCTGTAAGAGCTCTTAAAAATTGCGCCCCCCAATAATTCCCTTTGAAACGACCCCACTTCTCTCTCACATAGGTGATTTCATCCTAAATTATTAAAAACATATGTTTTGCGATTTCATCTTGAATCATTATGCTTTGTGATTTCATCCTGAATCATTAAAGCCATTGAATTTTTGTTCTGATTTCGTCCTTGCCTATTAAGTATAATCATAACTCGTCGTTTTAGTTATATAGTGCTCTATCAATGCTAATTTGCAGTAATCATAACTGAAAGCTTTTAAATAAGAAACGTTTACCTATTGCATGATAACCTATCCTATTCTCGCGCATATTGTGTCTCTAGAAAAGTTGTAACTCAGCAAGTAAGTGGGTATTTAATGAGTTGAATAATCATAACCTGGCAACTTTATCTGAGCTACAATGTTATCAAAACGTGTAGTTCTAGCTGATTGTGACGCTTTATTTTGCCGTGGGCTATGGCTAAAGACCCTTAGGTGAAAAAGGTACTATGTTACTTTCTAATTTTCGTATCATGTGACTTTCTTTATAGCTTGGGAACACATATTATGAAAGTCAATAAGCAATCACAAACATCTAATGACATCAGTTTCTTTATACCCACATCCTATATACGAATTACGTTTTTATCCAAACCACCATAATTATAAATGATTTTAAAAGCACAGTGCCAAACAACCCCCTAAGCTATAGGTCTAGAATGTGTAGAGGAATTAAATACTTTCTTTAAACTATGGTATTAATCAAATGTTTTACCCCATAAGCAGTGTTCTCAATTATGCCTCATGTGTACTATCTAGCTTTTTTACAACCTTTATCTATTTGATTATGCAAGACTTATGTTCAGATGCGGTAAAATAGGTAGGTCGGGTAGTTGGTAAAGGGGTAAAAAGCTAGACAGGCCAAGTTATCTCTGACCACTATTTGTCACTTTTTAGCAGCTCAAAAACAAGGACTGAAAAAAAGATTTGGGCCTACTTCTCTTCCAGGAGATTTTGGTGCAGTTTACAAGGTAAAGCATGGTTCTCTATTGTTGTTATATCAAGTTTACAAGGAAGTGTAAGAAAGCTATGTTCTTTAAAGTTGACTTTGCTAAGGCCTATGATTCGGTTCGTTGGGACTATTTAAATGACGTCCTTGTGGCTTTCAGGTTTGGTTCGAAGTGGTGTCAATGGATTCGTGGTACCTTCTGTTTCGCTAAGGCATCAATTCTGGTTAATGGAAGTCCTTCTAACGAATTCCAGTTTCATTGTGGCCTCAAACAAGGTGATCCTTTGGCGCCTTTGCTTTTCATTCTTGTGATGAAGTCGTTACATTTATCTTTTTGTAGAGTAGTCCAAGCTGGTATGTTCAAGGGTATTCGTCTTAATAGTTCGATTTCTGTGTCCCATCTCTTCTACGCGGACGACGCTTTGATCATAGGGGAGTGGTCCAGTGATAATTTGTGCGGTATCATAAATGTTCTTAAATGCTTCTATCTTGCATCGGGTTTACAAATTACTATTCATAAGAGTCAGCTTTTAGGAGTGGGCGTTCCTAAATCAGAAGTAGAATCGGCGGCATCTTCCATCGGTTGTTCGATCATGAATAACCAATTTCGTTATCTCGGTGTTATGGTCGGTGAAAATATGGCTCGTCATAAGGCTTGGGTAGATGTGGTTTTAAAGTTAAAGTTTCGCCTTTCCAAGTGAAAAAAAGAAAAAAAAATGAAATAAAGAATCAAAAAAAAAAGAAGGCGAAAACTCTTTCCATTGGCGGTAGGCTTACTTTATTTGAAATCGGTTCTGTGCTTTCTCCCGTATAGAATAATGTCTATCTTTAAAGCTCCTAAAAGGTGTGTTTTGACAGAGATGGAATCTTTCGTAAATACTAACTTCATTGGGGCCGTAACATTCGGATAAAAAATCACGTGTTGCTTGGAACAAGTTTTAGCCTCCACAAAAAGGTGGCCTTGGCGTTTCACAGCTTCTAAATGCTCTTAACGCGCCTGCATCTCAAAAGTGGTTTGGAGGTTTTGTGTCTCACATGGTTCCCTATGGTTTCAGGTCATTCAAACTATATACGGGTCTATGATTGATTCGCATTCGGTCCAAAATGGCGTCGAATTGGTGTTCTATCTTGCGAGAAATGCTTCTTCTAAAGTCTAAAGGTTTTGATTTCATGTCCCTTTGTTCTAAGCGAGTAGGGAATGGTAACAATACTAGTTTTTGGTTGGATATTTGGAAGGGCGACTCAACCCTCCGTGACGACTTCCCTCGTATGTACGCGCTTGAGTTAGACAAGCAGATTTCCGTAGCTGACAAAATGGCTGCGCAGGTGGATGCTTCTTTCCGAAGACCTGTGCGAGGAGGTATTGAACTTAATCGGTTTAATGATTTAGTTTCGTTTATTGATTCAGTATCTCTATCTTCTTCTCATGATCGATGGGTATGTAATGCTTCTGGTGATGGAAACTTTAGAGTCAAAGATATTCAGAATTCCATTGATGATTTGTTCCTTCCTTCTATGAGATGGGAGAAGTTCATCCCTATTAAAATCAACGTCTTTACTTGGAAAGCACGTCGCGGCTGTCTTCCAACAAGAGCTAACTTGATTCGTAGAGGTGTTTTTATGGAGTCTGTCAATTGTCCGATTTGCGGCTTACATGAGGAAAATGCTCATCATATTTCTTCAGTCGTGACTTGGGCCCAAGTTTTCTTCGTCGCATAAAGGTGGTGGGGAATTAAAGATTGGCGTGTAGACTTCTTTTCAAGTTGGAATCTTGTGGTTCCTCGTCTGTCAGGCTCACAATCCAACATCAAGAGCCTTTGGAAGCGTCTTCATATTCTTGGTGTCCATTTGGGTTTTTTGAATCGTCTTCCTTTTCGATTGATAAACCTCTTCTCGAGCGACAATCATGATGAATTAAACCGTCGTTATCCTTTCATGATAGTAAAAATTAGATTGAAATTGACTTTTTTCCTTTGAGGCTTGGCCAAAAATCCTCACTTATATTCCTTGTAATGTTTTTGCTTTTTTTAGCTTCTTTCTAGTTAATAAAATTTTGCCGTTCAAAAAAAAATATACATGTATAAGAAATTATTATGCAGTTATTTATAAGTAGCAATAATGTAGGAAAAGTGCATCTTAACTATAAAAGAATTCGAGGACGACATTATTAGTGTTTCCACACTTCATGGAGTTCTTCTCCAAGCTGAAGAAAGACATAAGGGTCACTTATTTGTTTTCGGAGTTAAGAAATATAGCAGTTTTCATAACTCAGTTGCAAATTGTGTCTTCCTTTACCAGACATTATAGGAGAAAACAATAAAAATCTTCTTCCCTCTCGATTTGTTTTTTTGCCTTTGATGCATTAAACACCTTATGTGAAAAGTGTTGGAATATGTCCATTATATAAAAGTATATGTCCGGAAATTATACGAGCCTAAGGGGACGCACACGTTATACGTAAACAATGTTTAAATAGTGTGTTAAGCAAACGATCGTTAAATGTTAACAAATATTAAATATTAGTCATTTAAAGAGTTAAGGGACTAAATATACAAAACCGAAGATTAAAAGGGTGCGGTTTAACCTCCTTTAATCCTAGTCGGCTACTAATCACATTCCATGTGGGATTAGGAGACAAAGGCTATAAATATAGGTTTTGGTTTTCATTATTCACAAGTCTTGAAAAACCTAAAAACCTAAAAGTATCGTCCTTGTGCTTCTAGTAATCGACCGGCCCCTCTAAACCCTCTAGGGTTTCGGTTTTGCCTCTCCCTCTAAAACCGATCGCACACACACCCTATTAGGGTTGTTTGTGTCGATCGTTTACCATCACATACCGCGTGTTGCGTGTGTTATTGTTCCAATAGAAGAGGTTTATCGATAGCTAACCACTACAAGTACTGAGCTGTACTTTCATTGTTTTGCTATAAAACGTATTGTTGTGGTAGCATAGAGGAATCATACCTTTTGATTCTTGGTGGTTTCAGCGTGTATTTAACACACGCCTTATATAGAAGACGGTGGTTACGTTTACCTTTAAACGTGTAATCCCTTCGTCATAAAAGGTATACATTCTTTTAATTCTTGTTAATAAATGTATACTACATGTTATCTTTATATCCGCTGCTAATCGTGTTAATTAATATGGTTAATTAGAATGCAAAAACCCAACAGTGTGCAATCATCAAGCCATCGTGTAGAAATCTTTAATTACAGTAATAAAATGGACCAATTAGGGTTCCGTGATAAAATTTAATGCCCTAGTGGGCGTTTTTGTTAAAAAGATTTGATCTTGACAGTTAATAAAATTAATTAGACGAGATCTAGGTTGTATGCAATTTTATATATAAAACTTGATGTATTAATTGTTAAAAGTTTTATGTTTGTTAATTGTTAATGGAGATCCATGATAAAATCATGCAAATTTACTATGGATTTATATTAGATATTTAAATCTTGTTAATTTGTTAAACTGAATTGGTTTCAATATGATCAAGATACGCATATTTTTAAATATTTTTCTTAATTGGGTAAGATCATGATTCAAGAAATTTGGAAGACCCTTATAACTTAAAGAAATGGGGCCTACAAATAGTTAAATATTATGCGCTAGTGGTATTTAATTATATAAGGACTTACCAATCGATTATACCGATGGATTGGCCGGAGTTTTATAGGAACGAATGAGCCTTATGTGAATAATACTGATTAAATATTGGACTAATTAGATCATATTTTAAATGGTTTTGCATGCCTTAATTTTAATGAGTTTAAATAAATGTTATTTAGTTTTAAGTTGATGTTTATAATGTTTTTATTTTAAGTTCTTTGACATTGGTAGACAAATAAAAGGTTTTTTTTTGAAAACAAATATAAAACATGACTAATGATTATCGAAATAAGATTTATTATGGACTATATAATGCAAAAAGTCAAAAGTGGATTCGGCTTACATCCGATATAAAATCTTCCATGATTAGACTAGCAATTTATAGTTCATAATGTGTTTCCAAAATTAAAGTTTTTTTTTATGAATAAAACTATACGCTATGGACTCATGGGAAGTACGACTCACCACTAGAACAAACTAAAGAGAAGTTTAAGGCGGAGTGTCAACATTCCTAAAGAAATCAGGTTTTTAATACCTCGCTGCTGACCTGATTCTCTGTTCTTTTGCGTTCGGGAATTGGAGTTACCGTCGAACCATGACATGTTAACTGCCACAGTTGTTAGTTTTTTTTGAAAAAAATATATAACTCTTTAGATTGGGAAACACTTTGAATCGTCAATTTTAAGTCCTACTATTTATGTATATTAGAACGATGATAATAGGTGATACCGTAATAATAACTAAATGGAGTAATAGTTTTAATAAAATTAATGATACTAAATGTATGCATGCTCTTCGTACATATTTTGACACGACAAATAAAAACCCTTTTCCAACAAGTTATTACCAATCCAATTATAAAAACACGTGTTATGCTCTTTACTATGCGTGAGACGTGTGTAGATTTGCAATCACAAGGTAATTATACGCTTTTTCGTGAGACGGTGAGTGTTACATAATTACTATTTTGAAATTGGACGACTTAAGGCGTTGTTTGTGGTTTAGACCTTTAACACGCGCTAGATGGGATGAAAACCATGCTTAACTAATACATTATTGTAATAAAGTAAGTCCCATAATGGTTAGGATGGCAAACGTTGTGAATTTCAATTGTTGATTACCTTTTGAATACACCCTTCATACAGATCAACTGAAGTCGGGGGTATGTCAAGTAGGGTCTAACCCTAGGATATTAATATGTTTATTTAACTAAACATGGGAAATTAATTTTCTTCAAGATATAATCGAAAAACTAATTTCTTGAACTTTTAATGTTTTTGTAAGATGGCACTACATGTTCAAAACATAAACCATCGCTTTCACAGGTTCGATGTTTGGAAAAAGAAAAACTTTCTGGTAATAAACTTCAATGACTGTTTGCTCAACTTAAAGTGATTGAGAGACGAGAAGAAAGGCATGACATTGAACAGCCATTACCTCCTGCTCCTGAGCTAGTTGCAGAACCTAACATTGTGGCCATGGGACAGCTCATATGATCTCATACTGAATACTAAAATTGTTTATTTTATGCTTGGGAGTATGACCCCTTAACTACATAGATAGTTTGAATTGCATTATCCGTATGACATGGTTCAGGAGCTTAGATCTATGTTTGAGAAACAAGCTGGAGTGGAGAAGTTTGACTTAATCCAATCTTTTCCATGCTTTGCAAACAAGAAGGAGGGTAAATCAGATTGCTGACTATGTCCTTAGAAAAAGGATATGTGAGCAACTGGAACGAACTTGGTTATATGCTACCACATGGATATCACAGTAAGGCTTAATCTTTAATGCCCTTACAAAAAGACTTTGTGGGATTTGTAAGAAATTACAATATGCATAACATGGGGAAGACAATTGGTGAAATTCATGCTATGCTTATTGAGTATGAGAAAGGTTTACCTAAAAAGGCTGAAACACCACAAGTAATGATGATTAAGAATGGTAAAATCCAGAAGGCCAATAAGAAATCGCTTAAAGCAAAAGGCAAAAATAAGGTTAATGGCAAGGGAAAGGATAAGAAGGTTTATATCCCTAAGCCTAAAAACCCTAAGCCTACTGCTAAGAGCGCCCATCTAAGGATGTAGAGCCTGCCACCACTGTAAGGAGGTAGGACATTAGAAAAGGAACTGTCCTGTGTATCTTGTTGAGTTGCAGAAGAAAAGGAAGCAAGTTGGCTCTGCCAGTTCTTCAGGTATCTTCACAATAGAATTATTTTCTTTCCCTAATAAAACATTCCTGGGTGTATGACACGGTGTGGTACTAAAATGTATTTACAAAACGGGGATTTAGGATCGAAAAAAGAGAAGCTGAAACAAGGACTCCTTACATGTACGTGGTCAATTGGAGTTCGTGCACAAGTAGAGAGCAATTGGAAGTTTTTGACTTAGTTTTACCTAATGGCCTAGTGATTGTTTAGACAATTGTCATTATGTCACCTACAAGAATAGAGGTGTAGTTTTAGTTTTCTTGTTTGATTGAACAATGGATTTGATCAATGTTTTACGGATTATGAAATGTCATTACATTTCAAAGAATGGTGTTCTTTATTATTAATGAGTTTCCGTATGGAATTTATGAAATTGGATATGCATGATCTTGTTACCCAATGTTAATTCTATTTATAAAGTTAGCAATAAAAGAGTCAAGCATAACACCCTTGGACACCACTTATCTATGTCACTGTCGTCTTAGCTCTATAAACAAAAAGAAACAATTAAACACTGCAACAAGACGGGCCTTTTAAAATCATGGACGATGAAACATGACAAATGCGTAATCTTGTTTATCTGGCAAGAGACAAAGAAACCTTTTCTTCATAGTAACGAAAGGTAAAAATCTTCTTGGAATAATACATACTGACGTAAGTGTACCACTTAGACATGTGTCAAGAAAGGTTGATAGCTACTTTCATTACATTTCACATATGATTAATTGGCGTTTATTGTTATTTTTATCATTTCTTAAACCTAAACATGAGGTCCTTGAAAACGCTTCAAAGTGTTTAAAAATGAAGTTGAAAATCAACTCCGGGAAGAACCGTCTAAGGCAATACGATCAATCGGGGTGGCGAATCTAAGCCAAGAGTTTAAAGATTACTAAAAGCTAACGGAATTGTTCAACAACTTACTCCTCCATACACACCACAACATAATGGAGTGTCTGAGAGGAGAAACCGCACTTTGTTAGATATGGTGCGATCTATGATGAATCTTACAACTCTACCTTTATCCTTTTGGGATTATGCTCTAGAGTCTGCAACACGCATTCTCAATATTGTTCCAACAGACAAGTAGATAAGACACATATGAACTGTGGTATGGAAAAGTTTCCACAACTTGTCTTACATAAAGGTCAGGGGAAGTGAGGGCACTATGTGAAGAGAGATACGACCTGGACAAACACGAACAAAGATCAGTTAAGTGAAATCATAAGGATACCCAAAGGAAACGATGGTTTTTACTAATTTCTACTTCCTACCTGAAAACAAAATTATTGTTGCAAGTTATGCTGAATTCGTTGAGAAATGTCTCATAATCAAGAGAATCAGTGTAGGGGCGTGGATCTTGAATAAATTTAAGGAAGAAGATTACAACACCGCTTGAAATCAATACAACATTCCTCAAGAGGTGGAGGGGGGTTTTTTGACCCTCACGAAGAGAAATTGATTTCGATAGTAGTCAAAGGTCACGTCGAGTTCTAAATCGCTTATGTCTAAATGTAGAGGTGGAGGAGCATAGTCTAGGGGATCTTAATGAACCCACTAGCTATAAAGTTGCAATGTTAGATTCAGAATCCAATAAGTGGATCGATGCTATGAATGCGGAAATACAATCCATGATAGACAATATGGTATGGGTCTTGGTCGATCTTCCTCCTAATTGTAAGACTGTTGAGAGTAAGTGGATTTTTAAGAAAAAGACTGACATGGATGGTATTGTACGCACCTATAAAGCTCGTCTTGTAGCAAAGGGTTATACTCAACTCTACGAGGTTGATTATGAAGAAACGTTCTCACCCGTTGCTGACATTAGAGCTATTAGGATTCTCATATCTATAGTGGCGTTCTATGATTATGAGATATAGAAAATGAATGTAAAACTGCCTTCTTAAATGGTTATCTTGATGAAGACATTTATATAGTACAACCAGAAGGTTTTATTGATCCAAATCATCCCAGAAAAGTATGCAAGCTTCAAAGATCCATTTACGATCTTAAGCAAGCATCAAGAAGCTAGAATAAAAGATTTGATGAGGATATCAAAAAGTTTGGTTTTGCTCAAAATCTTGATGAGCCATGTGTATATCAAAAGGCTAATGGGAGTAATGTTACATTCCTCATCTTGTATGTTGATGACATAATCATCATGGGAAATCACATTCCAAGTTTACAAAGTGTAAAAGATTATCTTGGAAAGTGTTTTGCTATGAAAGATTTAAGGGAAACAGCATTTATTCTTGGAATCAAAATCTACAGAGATAGGTTAAAGCGATTGATTGGACTTGGTCAAAATGCTTACATAGATAAGATCTTAAAGAGATATAGGATGGATAATTCCAAACGTGGTCATAACCCCATACAAGAAAGACTTGACTTGAACAAAACACAAGGTGCTTCAACACCTGAGGAGGTGAAGTGCATGCAAAATGTACCTTATGCTTCGGCTATGGGTTCCATTATGTATGCTGTAAGATGCACTAGACCTGATGTTGCGTTCGCGTAAAATATTACAAGCCGTTTTTAACAAAATCCAGGTGAAAGTCACTGGGCTGCTATGAAAAATATTCTTAAGTATTTAAGAAATACTAAAGATATGTTCTTGGTTTATGGTGGAATCCGGAAGCTGAACTTCGAGTTGATTGCTATTGCAATGCTGGATTTGAGACCGATATAGATGATATGAAATCTCTGACAGGATACGTTTCGTTTTGAACGGAAGCGCAGTAGACTAGAAAAGCTCCAAGTAAAGTAATACTGCAATGTCTGCTACATAAGCTGAATCACATAGCTGCTTAAGAAGCAGAGATGGAAGCTGTTTGGATTAGGAAGTTTATTTCAGGGCTTGGTATAGTACCAACAATAAATGAGCCTATTGGGATGTTTTGCGATAATTCAGCCGCACTTCATTTTGCTAACGAACCGGGAGTTCAGGAAGGCACCAGACACTACCATGGGAGATATCATTATGTTCGTGAGTGCATTGCACTAGGCGAGATAAGATTCCTTAAAGTTCACACAGATGACAATCTGGCTGATCCTTTTACGAAGGCTTTACCTAAAGGAAAGCTTACTCAACATGCTAGGAGCATGGGACTTCGTTTAGCTAGTAGTTTCATGTAGATCTGTGTTTAGTATTTGGATAAGGGATGTATGAACAATTTATTTTATGATAATGATACTTGGTATTCTGTTATACATATATCTTAAATTGTGTCCTATATTTGCATGTTTAAATCCGTGAATAATAATAGTTATTATTCTAAATTAATCCATTGTCGATTAACAATATGAGAATATTGTTAAATTAAGACAATTCTGAGTGATTGGTGATATTGTTGATATTAAAGATGTGTCCACCAAACTCACATGATATTCATAAGATGAGTATTGGATTTCCCCAACTCAAGGATATTACTTTATGGATCGTCGTCATCAAGTAAACCTTGTAAGTGATTTTATTTACAAAATCCTTAGACTTGAGATGCAAGTAGGTCTTGCATATATGGATAATCCTTCTTGATCTAGTCTAAGTTATCCTGAAATATGGATAACTAATAAAGGCTATTTCAGAAGTGATTTTGAAACATGATGACTTGGCACTTGTAGTCAATATAGAATTTGTTCCTTCAATAGTTGAAGAAGATGCCACTAGGCCCCTCGTAGAATTAATCAGATGTGTATATGGTCGTACCCGAAAACTCATGAAGATATGTCTCATTGATTTTTGGTAATCTTGATTAGTTACATATACGAGAAACATAATCGTTAAATAATGGAATGACATTGATCCATATCCATTTTTAACACGGTATCGGAAACAAAGGGATTGTAAATTCATAAATCATTTTGTCCGTGTTTTAAGAAACCACACTCGGATGTTTCTGGGAGCATCGGCGTGTTGCTAGACGCTTACCAATGTTATTATATAATTTATACATGTCCAAGTGGGAGCTATTGGAATATGAACAAATATAAATTATATATGTCCAGAAATTATTCGAGCCTACGGGGACGCACACGTTAATATGTAGAACGATGTTTTATATATTAAAGTAATATATATTAGTGATTTAGCAAACAATTGATAATTACATTAGTTAGTTGTTTAAATGTTAAACTAAAAGGACTAATGTGTAAAACCGAGAAAAAGGAAGGTTCGGGTTGCCCCTTTTTCTTTAGGCCGGCCGAATACCCCCTCCATAAGGAGGTAGGATTGCTTTCTTTTCCGTCAAGTTATAGAGGATATATAAAGGGATTCAAGGGTTCACTATTGATATGTGTTTTAAGAAAATAAACCCTAAATCTCTCCTCCCTCTCTCCCTTGGTTTGTTCGACCGAAACCCACAAAGGGTTTTCGGTTTTGGCTTTTGGTTCGACCCAAAGAAACCACAAAGGTTTTCGGTTTAGTTGATTGTCAAGATACGGTGTTTGTTTGCTAAACCACTACTAGTACTAGTATACTTCATCGTTTGCTAAGAACGTATTGTGTGTGACGAAGTAGATGGATTTTTCTTTTGATCCTTGGTGGTTTCGCGTGGTATTATACACACGCGTATATTGAAAACGGTGTAACGTTTATTGCTATAAGCAGTCTAACGTTTCTTGCTAAAGGTATATCTTCAATCCCTTGTTAATTATAAGTTCTATACGTGTTTGATCTTTCCGCTGCGTACTCGTGATATGTTTAATTGTTAATTAGATTTAAAATCCCAACAAATAACATTGCCCCTTCTTGGATGCACTATAAATTATTTTTTTGTTATATTATTGAATAAAACAAAGACGTTTATATTCGAATTAGTTCTAGAACCCGATAAGAAACATACAAAGAAGGATGCCAGTTAATGACAGATGAAGTTGTCTTCTTAAATTAGCACATACCAAGAGAAGCAATAACCTATGAAATGAGGAAGAAACATGTATTTCTAGACATAACCACCCCCTGAGTGACTTCTGTTCAACAACATCCACTTCACCAGACATCAAACCTAGTCTACGATGAAGTTGTCTTCTTAAATTAGCACATACCAAGAGAAGCAATAACCTATGAAATGAGGAAGAAACATGTATTTCTAGACATAATGAAAACTAGGCGAGTAGCCACGCAGAGCGGCGGAAATTCCTAGCGGCATATAATTAACGATATGTGATATTGTGGTAAGTGTTTCGTGTGACGTTCAAAATAGAACGTGAAAAGATCAAAATGTAATTGATTCATCTTCAAAAGAATGCATCATCTTAGCTACTTATTATATAATTCTTTAAAATAAATATTAGGTTTGTAAAATAATGTATATTTGTGCCTATAAATTACCTTAAGAGATACACTACATCAGTAAGTAAACAAACTCAAACAACATAATCCAGTAAAGAAAAGGAAAATAATGTGTGCACCAAAATGACGCCTAACAAATGTGCACCAAAGAGTCAAATTATAAATAATGTTGCATTTTGACACTTCAACATTGTAGATATACATAAACCCCTTTTCTTGGTTCCTTACGGCACAAAATATATGTACAGCAAGATCTTGTGCAGCAAGTTTTACGGATAACATGCCATGTGAAAAACCATATAGTTATAATAATCAAAACACCATATTAAAAACTCACCAAGCCGAACTTGAGTTGTAGGATGATGAGATTGTAGAAATTTAGCAATATAAAAAAATCTTTTTCTTGATAATATAATAAATATGAGGGCAAATGACATAAAAATGCATTAAATTTAGGGTATGTTTCCAATCAAGTTACTCTACTTTTTTTCTTGTACATAAGGGTGACCAACTTTTTTTAAAGCCGATTTAGGTTTTTTCTCACTTCCCGTTAACACACTAACCTCCCATTTCGTTAAATCTCCAAAATTTGTGTTAATTAAAAATGAAGGGTCCAAATTGACAATTATCCAAAAATCCTTTATAATTAACACAAATTTATAAGAGGAATGCTACACCCACACCAATTTTACAAAACAAAATTCACACCATCATGTGTCATAATAACACATGGTATTCTCTGTTTTGCTTTTAAACTTTTTCTTTTATTTGCATTCACAAACTTGCATACACATCATAATGTGGATTTTGTTTTGTAAATTATAAAGAATTTCTAATCCAATATGAAAGTTGCAAATATATGATATAACCAGTGGTACTCAAAACTGTGGTATATTTAAAGTTGCCTCTTATAGACCCCAATTTTGATGTTTCATTTATTTATTGCGATTTTAGAAACTATACCATTATGATTAGTTTTGTAACTCGTTATTGTACTTAATACCAATAATTTTGAGGTCCCTATAAATAGAGGCATCTAATGTAATGTGAGATACACTAAGAATAAGTTATATCTTCTTCTTTTATACTCTTGCTTATTGTTCTTATTGTGCTACTAGGCCTGTTGTTTTACAACACGTTGTCAGCACGCTCGATCTTTAAATTTATATCTCTTTGCAAGTAAGTTTACTCTAGATCTCAAGCTTGTCTTTAAATTCCGAATATATGAAATACATGCCGCGTTTATGTGTATTGCATGGTTATTTGTCGAATTGTTTATACATATATAGTATTGCTTTACGCACTTCAAAGATATAAATTTTTTTTTGATCATATTGTCTCTACTTTGCTTCTCACGCTTTTATTTTACATGTATATTTTTTTTGCTACTACAGACGCTTACTAAAAAAAATAAACCAACAATTTGAAAATATGTTAATATTGTTTTGTTGAGACAAATTATTGTTATAAAAGGTTGGTTACTCATGAAAGAAACAATAACACAAAGCTTATTATTTTTTGGGAAATATTTTGATAGAGAATTTTGTTGATGAAAACTTAAATCGTTTTTGTTTCTTTAGTCAGACTATCAAATGATTTTTTTAATTGTATTGTTCATGGTATGAGCTACTTTTAAATAACATATGAGTAATTATGTGTTGAATGTGATGTAGATGCATTGATTTTGACTTTTAGTCAAAGTCAAAATATTTACTTTCTTTTTTTATTTAATATTCCTGTTTAACAATAAACTTTGATTAGGAAAATATTCAATTTCTAATCAATTATAAATTTAGGAAAAAAAAGTCAAATCAATATTTATTTAGATTGATTCTAGTTTTTCTATAAATAGTGGGTCTTTTCTTTGTATTGGGATATCTTGTGAGTTTTGATAATAAAAGCTTTTGCTTTAATCAAGTTCCCCACTGGAATTATCGATCCAACTGTTCTTTTAATTCGTATATTGTTCGGCCGTTAAAGATCCGCATCATTTGGTATCAGAGCTATGGTACTAATGGTCGAACGGAATCGTGGAGAGCATCTAATTCGTAGATTCGCCGGACGAGGCAACGAACCAGATCCACGTGACGTGAAGATCGCAAGCCTCAAGCAACGGAGTCAAGAACTCGAGTTCCCGCAGTTATAGTAAGACTCGCCGGCAGAAGCTATTGCTACCGGGATTCAGATGGAGTACTAGCCGAAGAGACGATGGACTAATCAAGACAAGAGAAGAGCTCGAGTGATGATCAATGCCATTGACAAAAAGCTCAGAGATAGAAGGCTGATGAGAAGTTTAGAAAAGTGTGTTGGTGGTAATGTCCCATTACGGGTGAAGGGACCTTCGGTACTTCAATGGACATTATCGATTTATCACTATTGTGTCTCCTCATTAAAGGTCATCCATCGTACATAATAATTTTAGTAAATTTGTATATATGGTAGTGTAGGACTTTATGGTTGGATAATAAGGAGTGCTCGAGTACAAAAATTTTCAAGGAATATTTCTTAGTAAAATTTCAAAATATTTCATAATTTATGTACTGGCACTATCTTACATACCCTCAAATATTGAGGGGGAGCATTAAAATGTTCCTTTTAGTTAATATGTAACATTTTGTCCCCGAAAGTTTAATCAATTGATATTCAAAATATCAAGAGATTAACATTTTGGATAAGGGGAGAAAATAGGATTAAACTGAATCTAATTTGTATTGAAATGTGATAAGATAAAATGGACTCAATGCACTCCACACTTAGCATGTACTACGATTACGGTGCACATGTTAAGGGGGAGCTTTTAGTGATGATGAAAAACTTTCAAAGTGTAAATCTTTTGATATGTATATCAAACACTTTGATTGAAATTTTCAATGATTTTGGTTTTGACTGAGATGGAATACCCAAAAGACCGACTATGTACTTAAATTTATGGAGTTATAAGGTGGTTAGGCATAGGTATTTAAATCCCATGATCCAATCAGAATCGGAGGGATCTACCCAGGGATATCCACTAGTTAGTGTAGAAGTCCTTATGTAGAACAAGGTGTTAGTTATGAAGTCTCGGTAAGCATTGAAGGGGTTGAAGAATGAAAAAGAAATGTAAGGATAAAGGGTGAAAAGAAAGAAGCCCTCCATACACTTAGGCAGAAACTGGGTCAATACATAATCTGTCAGAAACACTAAGTTGTTTTCTGACATTGAAGACGGTCATGGACCCAGTGACGCTATACACAACCCTCCCTAGCCACTCAAGATCTCTCAACAGACTCTTGTTTCATTTCTCACGGAGATTACACGCATTTCTATCAACTTTCTCACTCCGAGTTGGTTGATATTAAAAAGGTGGCAGTTTGCTCCAGCCTCCGATCACTAAAATCAAAGTGCACTATTGAGTCTAGAGCCAAAAGAGATCATCCATAAATCTCATAGGACACTTGTCAAAATTATGCTTGCTATCTCACACAATGTGAATAACGAGAAATATATTAAGAGTCCTACGCATTATCCTTGTGATTTTGCCAGAACATCCAAGTGATATAATTCATAGTGAAGATGGAAATCCTGCTTGAGCCAACATCAAACAAGCTTCATGGTAGGTGGTTGGTGCGTTTTATATACGAATCAAACTTGTGACAACTGGAAAGAAACGATGGTGTGATTCTACAAGAATCAAACTTGTTCCAGGTTATGAATTGACGATTGATGATGAATTTTTAAAATGATTAACACTCTCGATTTGTCACAAAATTACTTTAGCAAGTGACACGTCGATTGATTTTCAAATCGATTTTTCTATCTCAATTGGTGAGACAGTAACTCACTGGTTTACTCTTACCGTGCTGTCTGCTTTGAGACGTTTCGGTAATGAGAACATGCTGAGTTTGATGAATCTAATGCAAATGTGTTAGAAAGATTCTATACTTTAGCTGGAAATCCTGTCAAGGAGATTCTTCATAAATTGAATCTACCTGATCACAGGTCGATCCTCACAGATTCAAAGGTTACTCCAACCACTTTATTGCTAACTGTTTTATTTCAGGAACAAATAAAGATGGAAATGGAGGTACCTGGATCCAACTGACTCACAAGATTCATAGCCACATGTTCATACCCGACCGAAAAATGTAAAGACATCGTGAAAGCTCAAGTACATGTTTCAAGACTTCTGCTACTCTGATACCGTACGTCCTTCTCGAAGCGACGAAGTGTTAAAGTTAAAGAACTTCGAGAAAGATGCATCATTACAGCTTTCAAGTTATCAAATCAAGAAAGGTATGAGCATGTCGGTCCCAAAGTCACAAGTTTCACAAGATGGCAAAGATTACAAGATGGCGAAAAGAGATTATGCTTGGTTGATGATCTCATAGTGCTCAAGATCACATACTCACATACAAGTTAAAGTCAAAAGGAATGTGCTCCAGCCTAAAAGTCAAGATCACCACAACATATTCACAAGATGAAGTAATGAAGTAAATTCAAGTCTGCGAGCACAAGAATAAAGACTCAGCATAGTATGCTAGGTTTAAGTTTTTGTAAAATGGAGTGACCTCCCTTAGGGGGAGATTGTTAGGAACACAAAAAGAATCAAAGATTACTATTATTATACAATAATTATTAGCTTTATCTTTTTGTACATTACATAAATGACACAATTTATATATAGAGTTGCACTTTTGTCACACCCCCAAACGAGGCCTAATCGGAAACACGTGTCCGGAGACGTGACGTCATAATATACATCACACAAGATACAAAGAACGACCTCTAAGGGTACGTTTGAAAATCCAACATCGTTGCATTAATTAAAATAGTTAAAGTTTGACATAAGTTTAAAGGTAATATGCGGAAGCGAATAAAAGTTTTAGAAATTGACAACGATGTTTAAACAGTAGATAATAGCATTTCTTGAAAATCGGGCCAAAGCATAGCGACACCAAATAGCAAGCAAAGATATCCACAGCTAAGCACCTAAGAAAAACATGCTAAAACGGTCAACATAAAGTTGAGTGAATTCATAGGTTTGAATTTAATATTAAAAGTGGACCACAAGTTCACAGTACGCACGTGACAGTTATAACAGATACAACTTCACATAAAAAGAATGTATTTACTGTTGCACTAAGCTCATGACACCGGAGCTCAATTTAAAAGAAAGCATTTTATATGCCAAATAGTATTCCACGCCCTAAAGGTATCTGACCAAGATCACCTATTGACATTCTGACATGGTATATATCCGTTTGTTCGGGACCTCCGAATCTAGTAAGCGCTACTTACCCGGATAGGGATAATTGCTTACCCGGTCGGTTAAGCAATTGACGGTTCATGATAATTCGGGCATTAGTGGTCTATTCGCTACTTAGGCAACACGTAATCAGGAAAAGGAAACGTAAAGTAATTGTGTCCATAGTTTGAAAACAAGCAATGTTTCTCACCCCAAAATAGTAAATAAAATGTAGTACAACATGGGCTATGAACTCACTTTAGCAAAATGAGCAAATGATAATCACGCAAGTAAAAGTTGATAATAGAAACTAGTCCGCGACCTAAATAATAATCGCGACTCCGAAACACGGAGAACATATGCCAAAGAATTGAAAAATATGTCATCCCAAAATACAACCATAGTTTTGCTTTAGTTAGAATAATAAATCATGGACGAAATAAAAAATCGTATATTTTTTATCTATTGTTAAGTTTCGTGCGTTTAAAACCAAAACTTACTATTTTTAAAAAGTTACATTCAGGAGAAGATTTTAGTTTCGGGACGTTAATACCGGATCCCCTACATTTTGTTAAGTTCCATAATTCAAAACGCACTAACTAGCCTTAATTACTTAACTTCTGAAGTCTGATTCCGCTAAAATTCTTCCAAACCCTTAACAATATTTAGTAACTTTATCGCTTTTTCCCTAAAATATGCTAGACGACGTCTCTTTAAATGATACAAATCAATAGGTATGTGTTACTAACATATGTTTTTGCAAATGTTTTAGAAAGTCCAAAACTGTCCGAAAGTGTCCGAAAACTCATTTTACTATTCACATCAGCACACTATTCATCCGTTTTGTCAAAAATGTTTTTAATGTTATTATTTAGCAATAACTTGGTCGTGTTTAAATCCAATTTTAATTGCGAAATATAAACACTATCCTATTCGAAACGAGCTCCCTCCAAAAACTAGCATTAAGCCTAATTTAAAAAACCATTTTAAGTCGACCAAAACCCCAAAACAATGTCGTGACAACACGCAACTAATTTGCCAAAAACGCAACAAAAACCACCCAAACATCACAATTATTGATCTAATCTAAGCCTAATCCCCATTCACAACTAATTAACACAAAACCACACCTAAATCTAACCTAATCCCTCATTACTATGTTCAACACTCATAACCCTCTTATCTCACCAAGATCATAATTAATTACTAGTAAAATAACTAGGTATTATTATTTTATGAAATAATTGTCTTTAAATCTTACAAAAATAAAACACCACACTGGATGTATGGATCTTGATACAAATAAGAAGAACCATAAGAAAAACCTTAAAGAAAGATTCAAGATACCTTACCAAGAATGAAGAACAAGAAGTAATAACACAAGATCTAAACCCAAAATCAATAGATCTTGAAAAACACCAAATAAAAATCAAACCCTAATTTGTAGATCTTGAAGAAAACCCTTAAATCAAAGAACCAATACTTGAAAACACCTTAGGTAACCATAGAAATGAACTTGTGTGAGTCCCAAACTAAACAGATCTTTGCAGCCTGCTAAGGGTGATAGCCAACTTGTATTAAAAACAGATTGAACTATATATGAAACACGACTATTGAATACTAATTTATAAGCGGAATGCTACACAATAGTATTCAGAAAGCACACTAAAGAACTCAAGACTAAGAATTCTAATAATCTGTTAAGTGATTACATATTACTAACTATGAGATAAGATAGTATGAGGATGAGTAGTGTTCTTGATGTTCACACATCGCACTCTAAATGCCGTATGGACAAATTATAGACCAAGGATAAACCCTAACGACTTACAAAAACGCACAAAAGACAATACAATAACTATTTCCAACAATATCTTATACATATCCTCTAAACGTACTAACTATTTTATACTAACGGTACTAACTATCTGAGCAGTACTTAACACTTTGTACTGTCAGTACTAACTATAACTATCGGTACTAAGTATATAACTAACGGTACTAAGTTAGGTACTAAGTTAGGAATGTATATTTCCCAACAATCCTCCCCTAAACATGATTGTTGAACTCTTTTAACTTCATGTTTCTTCAGGTTAATCTTCCTTTACGTTCTTGAGATGTTATCCAAACACCTTTAACCACATCTTGACTATCTTTAATAATTTTTGACAATCTTTTGCTATCCTGCTGCAACATGTCCTTCAACACAACAACTTTACAACAATAATCCAACTAAGAGGGCTTTATAGTTTTTGGCAAAACTACCAGCCATGAACGATTTGATGTTCCCTTTACCAGAAGCCGATTGCTCAGGATAGTCAACTCTTTAATTTCAAAATATAGTGATTTAATTACCATACGTTTTTGTAAACAGATAACCATCAACGGAATTGATTTTGTCTTACCAATAAACCGTTTGCTTTTGAACAAGCCAATGCTTCATTGTCATAACATGGTGCATTGATAAACCATATAGTTTTTAGCAAACTATCAGCTATCAACAGATTTGAGTAGTCTTTACCAAGAACTGTTTGATCTTGGACTAGCCAACTCTTCACCATGAAGCAAGGTGAGTTAAAAACCCTACAATTTTTGGTAAATTTTCAACCATAAACGGATTTGAGAAGTCTTTACCATAAGCCGTTTGCTTATGGACTAGCCAGTCCTTATGCCTATAAAGCATGGTGAATTGATGACCATTTGTTGTGTGGTGGTTAGCCAACACTCAAACCCTTCTCATCTCCATTTACTATGAACTCGGCTTAACTGCTTTGGAAGTTTGAGCTGATAAGCAAGCGTTCCCACATGTAAGCAATAAAATCCCCCACCTTTGAAAGTGTCCCGATCCAGGATGTACCGAATACTTTGATTTATGCGACTCGTGCATAATCAGTTCCCTTAAATTACCTCGACAAGGTATCCAACTGTAACACCCCCAAAATCAGACTTGCAGCGGAATTGTAACATTGGGGTACGACTTCAAGGCACAAGAAACCAGATATAGGAAACGACCTCAAAGAGACGTTTTTAAATAAGTACATTCGATGCATTATAAAATATCAGAGTTTTCACAATAGGTCCCACATATTTAAAAGCGTCATAAACTTTCAACATACATTTGTAACACAAAAGCTACACGATTTCAAAAGATGACATAAGTTTTTAAAAGTTGACGAGTGCATCGTATTTAAAGAAAAACACAGAATCCATCTTCATGATATCCCCGTAGCTCCCTTCTAGAAATTACACCTTAGGACCTGAAATTAAACATGCTAAAGGTCAACACAATGGTTGAGTGAATTCATAGGTTTATCAGTAAAAGAGTGGACCATAAGATTTAGGTAACGGTAGACTATGAAACAAATTCAGTAGTCCAAAACAGGTATTATTGCACTAAGCTCATGACACCGAAACCTTAACTGTCAGTGCCCCAAAATAAATATAGGGTGTCTGCCAAACAGCCTACGAGTTCCTCTAAATGTTAAATGCACCATGGTCAACTTGTGACCAAAAATTCCAGGTGGGGATTGTTAGTCCCGATAGATCTATCTACAACACTAGCGCTCACTACATTAGCAATTAACGGTTCATGATTTGGTAGGGACTTAATTGGCAAATGCGGTAACTTAGGCAATAATATTCAGGCAATAATTTGGATAGCATACAATTTAAAACACTTGTGTCCATAGTAAAACAAGCATGTAATTTCACCACTTTAGAGAGATGTTTTAGTAGAGGTTTGTGAAACAAGGTAAAAAAAGAAATGAAAAAAGGGGCTATGAACTCACCTTGAGTGAATGATAAATAACGTAAGTCGACGAGTGAAAATGTCACGTGAAGGTCCGAATGCAACATAAATAATTATAGGCCAAATGAGTGTAATGTATTTATTCTAAATACTACATCACAAGTTATAGCATTACATCACCACCTAATATTCTTTGTTTAATTTATAAAATTTAAACAATATAAATTTGTATCTTGAAAAATAAGTGTCCATGTAATTGTATGTGCAACGATAGTATACTTGTTTAATAATTTAATTATTTGCCAAAAATACTCGATTTAATGTTGTTATTACTTACATAATGTCATCGTATAAGTAATTTAATAGTCTTGCAAAATAATATTTATAAAGTTAAAAACACGTATAAATATTATATACATGATTCTAAAATGTTTCGCAAATTTTTTATTAAAAACGAACCAACACTCTTCATGTCAAGAAAAGTGTCTAGTTTACAAACTATACATCCGAAAATTATGAAAATCGGCAGGTTTATGTAAAATGTCGTTCCGAACGACTTTGTAGTTTTACACTTCGGCTCAATCAGACCCGAAGCCCAAAGTTCTCCCAATGTTAAATGCACCATGGTCAACTTGTGACCAGAAATTCCAGGTGGGGATTGTCAGTCCCAATAGATCTATCCACAACACTAGCGCTCACTACATTAGCAATTAACGATTCATGATTTGGTAGGGACTTAATTGGCAAATGCGGTAACTTAGGCAATAATATTCAGGCAATAATCTGGATAGCATACAATTTAAAACACTTATATCCATAGTAAAACAAGTATGTAATTTCACCACGTAGAGTTTGTGAAACAAGTATATGGAAAAAGGGGTTATGAACTCTCCTTGAGTGAATGATAAATAACGTAAGTCGACGAGTGGAAATGTCACGTGAAGGTCCGAATGCAACCTAAATAATTATAGGCCGAATGAGTGTAATGTATTTATTCTAAATACTACATCACAAGTTATAGCATTACATCACCACCTATGTCCTCTATAAGTACTCTATAAGTCTTTATATCATATGTCTTATATATTATAGGGTCCATTAGTCCATATTGTGTCCAAGTAATGTCCAAGAAATTGTCCAACACATTTATTTAACTCCATAATCATTATAAATAAATAAATATTCATAACTTAACAAATAATATACATAAATATTCCATTGCTTGTAAATCCTTGATTACAACATATTAGTATATTTTTACATCATATTAGCCATGTATAGGAAAATTTTGGGTATGATTTAACATGTACATATTTTATAAACTTTATAAAATATACCTAGGTGGTGATTTAACTATACACAATTATATAAAACATGCAAATAGATAATGGAATAGATTAAGAACTTAGATAGACCTTAGGTGGATGAGTGATGAATGAAAAACAAGATCACACTCTTATGATCAAAACCCAAATTTAACAAGAAAACCCTAACTTGTTTAAACCATGCAAATGTTTAACAAGCCTTCAAATCTTCTTGGAATGGCTTAAATATGTTATGAGAATACTTGTATATGAGGTAAATAAAAAAATTATGGATTGTGTAAGGGTTTGAGTTTGGACGTGGCAAGGAGGCACCAAAAGGAAGAAATGGGTTGATTTTTAGCTAAGTGTTATCAAGAGTGAGATGTATACTAGTAGATACATTCTCAAGGTGATCAAAGGTGGTAAAAACAAAGACTAAAAGACCATAAAATAAGGGGTGTGTTGGAAACACAAAAAGTGTCGGTCACTTCCAAGTTGTAACTGTCTTAGCTCGTAGTTTATGTAATAATTAGATTAGTAATCTAGTCCGGCCCAAGACCCATGGGAAGCCCATCATAACCCATGGGTATATCATATGTCTAATATATTACAAGGTCCATTAGTCCATTTTGTCCAAGATTCGTCCAGGATATCAAGTCCTTTACAACACTTTCACTTATAAACCTTTTTAGTATTTTTTTTTAAACTAGTTTAGGTACATACTTCTTAATAAGTTAACCATTCTTATATAGGGCTTATGTTTCAATTATAACATGTTCTTAACATCCACAAGACATATGAAAAAGTATATAAACCATGATCACAAGTAAAACTCATTTTACATGTTTATAAATATCTTAAATGGTGATTTAACTATATGAACATTATACAATGAAATAAAATGCTAGGTGGTGAATTACAAAATAATTGTATGTTAACACATGTATATGAAGTATTGACAAGAGTTTAAGGTTTAGAGGACCTTTAGCAAGTGCGTAGGATGATGAAGAAACAAAAACCAAACTCCAAATTGAAACCCTAGATGGAAACCCTAATGTGATCTTGTTTAAACCTTTGCTAGAAATATAATAAACTCCAAGCTTCCAAACCAAAACTTAAGGAATGCATGAACACTTGGTGATTATTAAAAATGATAAGTTATGGATTTATTTGTGATGTTGTTTTGCTGCCGTGGTTATGAGAGAAAGACAAAGAGATATGTTGAGCTTTTGGTTAGTGTATGTTGTGCATGAATGAAGCTAGTGTATACACTTTCATTTATATAAGATGTTGGTCAATATTACTATTAAAAAGTCCAAGTGCTAAAGCTTGAGGTGGGGGGGGGGGGGCGGTTGCAAAGGAGAAAAACAGGGAAATGTGTTGGTCAAAACTAGATAAGTCTACTAGTTGGATAAGAAGTTCTAGCGTCTGTTTTGGTCCTATGTCTTGTGGATGCGTGAATTAGGGAAAGGAAGGACACGAAAATGTTCCTTACTTTTTATGAGGTGCAAACTTAGTAGCACATGTTTTTTTAAGTAGTTAGTTTGAATATGGAAGTGTATATAATCATATAAATAAAACTTTTAATTCTATCTTGGATCTCTTTCAAGTGTGGCCGGCCAAATGAGTAAAGTTTAGTAAAAACTTTGAGCATTGGATAAAAACATAGGCATTTGTTGAAGCGTAGATTTATTTTTTTGTGATTCTGGGTATACCTAAATGTATTTAATTGCGAAACGTAAACGTTTTACGTAACCAATAAAAATAAAATATAAAAAGTTGATTATTATTTTCGTAAAAAATAATATAATGATTGTTTGACGTAAAATTTAATTTGTTTGATGCCTGTTTACGTTGAATGATTTTTTTTGTTTACGCGATTTAACTTAACTATTAAAATTAAAAGTAAACGCGTACGAGACTAAAAGTAAATAGTGAAATAAATGACGTCGTAAAAATGACCTGGAAACACGAAATGTTACCATCTCCTCCCGTTAGAAGAGCCTTGTCCTCAAGGCTCAAGTCGCGACACTTGACGAAGGTACGGGTTTAGAGAAAAGATGCGGATATTTCTTCCGGAATTGGTCTTCGCGTTCCCATGTATACTCAGCTCCTTGCCGAGAGTTCCAACGAACTTTGACTAATGGGATTCTTCTTCGCTTTAGCTTTTTCACATCTCGTTCCACGATCTCAATAGGCTCTTCGACAAAACGCAGATTTTCATCAATCTCGATCTCTTCCAAAGGTACTTGCACATCTGACTCAGCCAAGCACTTCTTAAGGTTCGACACATGAAACGTGTCGTGGATACAGCTCAGCTCCTGGGGTAACTTCAGCCGATAAGCTACCGGTCCAACACACTCCACTATTTCAAACGGTCCCACATATCGTGGTGCCAGCTTTCCTTTCTTACCAAATCGTACCACTCCCTTCCATGGAGATACCTTAAGTAACACTCGGTCTCCAACTTTGAATTCAAGAGGCTTACGCCTCTTATCAGCATAGCTTTTCTGGCGACTCCTTGCCGTTTTCAACCTTTCCTTAATCTGAATAATCTTTTCTGTCGTTTCTTGCACAATTTCTGGTCCAATAAGCTGACTTTCTCCCACTTCAGTCCATATCACGGGGGATCTACACTTCCGCCCGTACAGAGCCTCGAATGGTGCGCACTTAATGCTCGTGTGGTAACTGTTATTATAAGAAAACTCAACCAACGGGAGATGAGTATCCCAACTGCCACCAAAATCCATAACACAAGCTCGAAGCATATCTTCCAGCGTCTGAATAGTACGCTCACTCTGACCGTCGGTCTCAGGGTGGTAAGCCGTACTCATGTGTAGTTTTGTACCCAACGCCTTCTGAAGAGCTTGCCATAAGTGTGACGCGAATCGACCATCACGGTCTGAAATGATTGACACCGGCACACCATGTCTTGCTACAATCTCGTTGATATAAATCCTTGCCAGCTTCTCCGTTTTGTAATCTTCACGAATAGGTAAGAAGTGAGCCGACTTGGTCAATCTATCCACAATGACCCAAATCGCATCATACCCACTGCTGCTTCTAGGCAACTTTGTGACTAAGTCCATTGTTATCTTCTCCCATTTCCACTCAGGGATTTCTGGTTGCTGAAGTAATCCTGAGGGTTTTTGATGTTCGGCCTTAATCTTAGAGCATGTAAGACACCGGCTAACGTACTCAGCAATGTCTCTCTTCATACCAGGCCACCAATACAAGTCTCTCAGATCATAGTACATCTTATCTGCACCCGGATGTATTGAATATCTAGAAGTATGAGCTTCATCCATGATCAATTTCCTTACACCACCAACTGATGGAATCCAGATACGATCGAAGAAGTAAATTCCACCATCATCTCGTCGCTCAAAGTGTGTTTCTAATCCTCTTAGCCATTCAGCTGGAGCTTTGAGATCCTTAGAAGCTTCGCCCTGTGCTTCCAAAATCTTAGTCTTAAGTCCAGAATGAATAGTAATACTCATAGCACGTACTCGCCTTGGCTTGAGCCTTTCTTTTCTACTCAAGGCATCTGCCACCACATTTGCCTTGCCCGGGTGGTATTTGATCTCACATTTGTAGTCATTGAGTAGCTCGATCCACCGCCTTTTGCGCATATTCAACTCTTTTTGGTCAAAGATGCACTGGAGACTCTTATGGTCAGTGTATATAACACTTTTCATCCCATAAAGATAATGTCTCCAGATTTTAAAGGCGAACACCACCGCACCCAATTCCAGGTAGTGGGTGGTATAATTCTTTTCATGCGTCTTTAACTCTCTTGACGCATATGCTATCACTTTGCCTCGCTGCATTAGCACGCACCCAAAACCTTGTTTCGAGGCATCACAATAGACCACGAAGTCGTTTGGTCCATCGGGGAGTGCTAACACTAGAGCATTGCATAGCTTCTCCTTCAGAATGCGGAAAGCTTCATCTTGCTTATCGCCCCACACATATGTCTTATTCTTTTGAGTCAACAGAGTGAGGGGTTTGGCGATCTTGGAGAAATTCTCAATAAATCTCCGGTAGTAACCCGCCAATCCTAAAAATGAACGGATTTCAGTTGACGATTCAGGAGTCTTCCAGTTCTTGACCGACTCAACCTTGCTAGGATCCACGTGGATACCGTCACGGTTGACCACATGTCCTAGGAACTGGACTTCTTGTAACCAAAATTCACACTTTGAAAATTTGGCATATAACTTCTCCTTCTTGAGTAAGTCTAAAATCGTCTTCAGGTGGACTTCATGTTCTTCTTCTGACTTTGAGTAGATTAAGATGTCGTCAATGAACACAATTACAAATTTGTCCAAATACGGTTTGCAGACGCGGTTCATTAAGTCCATGAATATTGCTGGTGCGTTCGTCAGCCCAAATGGCATGACTGTGAACTCAAAGTCTAGAACGTCTTCTAAAGAGGTTCTTCAGGTAACTATCTTACTCGCGAACTCTTAACTGTTGATATCACGAGCGAAGATCTATCTGAAAAGATACATCACGCACCTTCTAATTTGATCAAAAAATGCTTCAATTTCTGGGGAGGGATATCGGTTCTTTATAGTCATCTTATTTAATTTTCAGTAGTCAATTCACATTTCTCATCGGCACCGTCTGTCTTCTTAACAAAATGCCACGGGGTGCACCCAATGGAGAGTGGATCTGGGCTCGAAATTGAACCATTCTCTGAAGTCCTTTGGTGGTTCGTCACTCTGCATCTTGACGGAGTAATCGGTTTATGGCGATTTAACAAATGGCGAGCGCTTGGAATCCAGATACCGGATGCGAATTCTATCTCACGCACAGGAGGTAAACCTGACATATCATCGAAAATACCTCAGGGAAGTTCGGGACAACCCTTAATCTCATAAGTTCTTTTTATCAGCCTTGATACACACAAGTGATCCAGGATCCTTTTCCGGCCTCTCGCCTTGGACTTCAAGAATCTCGCCGTTCGGAAGAGGAATACGGATAATCTTTTTGTAATAATCTATGACGGCTCGGTGGTATGAACTACGTTGGTCCATGCCATAATGTCATCATGAATACCTGGCCGGGGTATGGAGTTGCGTCAATTTTGAACACGTGATTAAGCAAGACTAAGGTACAACCTACTAAAACAGTGTTGGTATCTAACACCTTTCTTCTGCTAGCTCTCTACTTCATAACTAGTATTTAAAGCGGTTGGGGTAATATCAATAAAAGGTGTGAACGCAGAAGATACAAAACTCTTTTCAGCACCAGAATCAAAGAGGATACAAGCGTAGTGATCATTAAGAAGAAACGTACCCGTGACCACATTCGGATTCTGCTGCGGATTTTCAACCACCACGTAAGCTCTCGCACGAGCTCCCTCATTCTGCTGGTTCCTTCCTTTTGGACACTTGTCCTTGTAATGTCCTTTTTCACCGCATCCATAACAAGTCACATCCTGAAGGGGGTAACTCCTGCACCTGGAACCCTAACTCTGCAGTCTTTCTCCTGATGACCAGTTCTTTGGCACTTCCGACACTTTGGAGGACATTGTCCATTGTGGTGAGAGTTGCAACGGTTGCACCTTGGTAGATTTCCAGCATAACCCCTACCTCAGTCGGAGGCATGCCGCATAGGCTTGGCAGTTTCTGCTCTGTTTTTGTTGTTGGTGATAGTTGTTTCGGTTGCGGTTGTTGTTGTTGTTGGGGTTATTGTTGTTGGTGTTTCTTTGGTGGTCTTCCCATTTCCTTTTATTGCTTTCACCAATTCTAGTAGCCCTACCCTGAACTGCTTGCTCAACCAGTTCACGGGCCATGTTGATGGCATCATGCAGAGTTGCAGGCTTTGAAGAAGTGATATTTCCTTTGATTCTTTCAGGAAACCCACGAACATACCTTTCAATCTTCTTCTTTTCAGTGGGCACCAATTCAGGACACATCAAGGCCAGCTCATGGAAACGATTGTTGTATGCCTCGATGTCATCTCCTTTCAGAGTCAAAGTCCAGAGCTCTTGCTCCATCCTTTGGATTTCGGTTGCTGGGCAGTATTCCGTAGTCATCATCGTCTTGAATTCAGTCCAGGGAATACGGTTAGCATTGACGAGCCCTAGGGTGTGCACATTCCCATTCCACCATGTTAACGCACGACCCTCGAAAGTACTAGCAGCAAACATAACCTTATCTTCTTCGGCACACTTGCAAGTTTCAAACACTTGCTCCACCTTCTCTATCCAACGCCTTAACCCAACAACACCCTCTGTTCCATTAAAAGAGTGAGGCTTTCCATTCATGAAAGTCTTGTGCGAACAACCCTGCACATTCACAGTTCCTCCAGCATTCCCAGTGTTTCCTCCTGAACTTCCAACACTATCTAAATTAGCCCTAGACTTTTTATATTATTCAATAGCTTTAGCCACACATTTTTCTACCAACCTCTTAACAGATTTCTTTTTCAATCTTCTGGGCAGCATGATTCTGTCAACAATACAAGTACAAAATCCGGTAAGAATTTGTAAGAGTACGCCGAGTCGAGGTACATGATAATAATAGAGAAAATAAGATACAAGAATAATATAACACTCATGAATTTTATCATCCATATAGTATGCAATTCTATAATGAGTCCACATAGCCACAAGATTAAATTTCACAATGATAGTTATTTTAAACAATTATAAAATTAAATTTTATAGTGTAAACGGTGATGCTCTTATAAATAAACATCATTAATCAGAATGGTCAATGTTTATATAATCGACCGATACGAATAAATAGTAATACGCTAGAAGATTGACGTAAGGGATCAAAATTAAACCAAGTATTATATATAAACTATATAATACAATAGATAATCAGACGAGTAAGTAAGGATCGGGGAATACGCGCGTGGATATCGGGTAAGCGATGAAGGATTATGCATTTTGAAAATGAAAGAAAAGAAATTTTTAAAAATTTTGGTTATAGACTAGGTTTTAAAAATGACCCAGTTGCCTATAACCTCGGCTCTTGATACCAACCTGTAACACCCCCACAATCAGGTAGCAGCGGAATGATAACAATGGGGTGCCACGTCATAGTACAACAAACAAGATATAAGAAACGACCTCAAAGAGACATTTTTAAATAAGTAACATTTGATGCATTATAAAATATCAGAGCTTTCACATTAGGTCCCACATACTTAAAAGCGTCATAAGACTTCAACATACATTTGTAACACAAAAGTTTGATGATTTCAAAAGATGTCATAAGTTTTTATAAGTTAAAGAGTGCATCGAATATAAAGAAAACACATAATCCATCTTCATGATATCCCCGCAGCTCCCATCCAAACTTCATACAGCTCCCATCCAAACTTCATACATTAGGACCTGAAATTTAACATGCTAAAAGTCAACACAATGGTTGAGTGAATTCATAGGTTTATCAGTAAAAGAGTGGACCACAAGATTTAAGTAACGGTAGACTATGAAGTAAATTCAGTAGTCCAAAACATGTATTATTGCACTAAGCTCATGACCCTAAAACCTTAACTATCAGTGCCCCAAAACATTTATAGGGTGTCTGCCAAAACAGCCTACAAGTTTCTCAAAATATTAAATGCACCATGGCCAACTTGTAACCAGAAATTACAGGTGGGGATTGTTAGTCCCAATAGATCTATCCATAACACTTACGCTCACTACATTAGCAATTAACGGTTCATGATTTGGTAGGGACTTAAATGGCAATGCGGTAACATAGGTAACAATATTCAGGCAATAATATGGATATCATACAATTTAAAACACTTGTGTCCGTAGTAAAACAAGCATGTAATTTCACCCAGTAGAGTTTGTAAAACAAGTAGATGGAAATGGAGCTATGAACTCACTTCGAGTGAATAATAAACCAAGTATAACAGAAAATGCGTCATAATAATGACCGAATGCAACCTAATTAAATATAGGTCGTATAAGTACTAAGTACCTAGATTAACTAACACCATATATAATT
>BQNB010040235.1:0-47539 GCA_026074375.1 Tanacetum coccineum
GACTAGCAGGTGACCTAGATAATTCAACAAGTAACATTCTGATTCCATTGGATAGTTGGACAAGTAGACTACTAGTGTATAAACTGCCATTAAGTGGTAAGGGGGTAAAGTCTCTATGAGCTAGGGTTTAACAAGATCACCATTGCTTTAATCCCTAAGATAGATTATAATCAGCAAATAATGATGCTTTATGTGGATGCTTTAATTATGACAGAATTATTGTGTCTAGGTCTTAGGATGATGCAACGCCTAAGTCTTAAGAATGATATGCCACTAAATAAACAAACCAACGTTCTAATCAGATTAATAATGGTTAATATAGTTTTCTTATATAAGGTTCGACCGCTCTTTTATCTTTTGTTAATTAGCTTGAGTGGGTAAAAGTGCTTTGAATTGATTATAGACTCCAACAAAACCGTGCCAGTCTCTCAGGCTGAAAACCCCCTTTTCCCGTTAGAATTAAGATTTAGACTGACATAGGTTTAACATAGGTTTAGAATAGAATAGAATTAACATAGATTAGATAACCAAGATATTAATTAAATTGATAGATTTAACCTCGCTTCAAGTGTTTGACATCCTACTTACCACGAAACTACTACCGATCGGGTATACTGCCCGTTAAAGTGTTGTTTTTGGTTAAGTCGGCAAAATATAAATTTAAAACTTGAATCATCTTCAATATACCATACAACGACATCACATTAATAATAAACGATTATATTCATTTAATCATGTATTATTCCCTTGATTGCTTCTCCTAGTGTTGTTGCTTTGTCACACTTGTGAGGATCTATGTAATTATATCCTAAGTCATGAACGAATTACATGAACCCGCCGTCTATTTAATATTCCGTTAAGGCAACACGCAAGTAAGGTAGTATGAAGACTATTACAAGGCCCCTAAGAGTATATTAAATGCATGTGAAATATATTAAGAGTGGATCAACCATATTAGGGGGCAAGGTAGTATGAAGACTGTTACCCGATGGTATCCTTTCTACACAATCATGTTTCCCTAGACATATCAACAACGATACAGACAAAAGCTGGTTTTCTAAAGCCTAACATGCACATCCATCACAAGAAGCAACATTACTAAGATCTATATTCTAGGTTTCATATAATCATAAATGAACACAATAGGGAGTTTAGCCAAGCATGTTAAAGATAAAGCAAGAATAATAATGAATCAAACAACAAGACATATTGAGTGATTAAGATAATCTTACTTGATTAAAACATGAATTGAAGGAGTTACAATAGGGTTTTGAGGCCCTAAAATCGTCCTAATAAGCTGCCAAACGAACTAGAATTCGTCTCCCTTTTTTACTCTAAAGGTACACACCTAAAACCCTAAAAACGGATTTGTATATATAGATAAATTGCTGCGATGGCGTCGCGTTTTAATCGTCAAGTTGTCGTGAAAGAGAATATTCTAGATCTTGGGTTGGGTGGTACGAGCTGACGCCGTCATGAAAGGTTGTGACGCAGTCACGAAGTGGGTTGTGATGGCGTTGTGTAGAGCCGGTGATGCTGTCTCCAGCCGCTGAGAACATAATCTTGAGAGATGTTGGTGTGGGTCCGTAGTCTCGTATGTTTCTTCTCTAAATGAGCCCAAGTCACGTGTATTTCCTTCAAATGCCTTCCAAATGCTAAATACCTGAAAATGAACAATTAAGTACCTATTTTGGGCATAAATGCATGATTTAGAGGGTTATATGACCCCAAAAAAATGTATAAAATGACACCTCGTCAATTTAGTTGATTTTAATATACATATATATATATATATATATATATATATATATATATATATATATATATATATATATATATATATATACGTATATATATATATATACACGTATATATATATATATATTCAAATATATTATCTAATATATTATATACACATATTACGCATATATACATTTGTTATATATATATATATATATATATATATATATATATATATATATATACATATATACATATATATATATATATATATATATATATATATATATATATATACATATATATATATATACACACACACACACACACACACACACACATATATATATATATATATATATTACGTGTGAAAACAACTAAATCTTCGAGGGTGACACTTTTATCCCTAAAAATTTAAAAATAATACTAAAAACTGCACCAATATTGTATAAAAATTTAAAAATAGACCATTTTTCCTATTTACTTCCCCCCTCACACTTAACTTTTGCATTGTCCTCAATGTAAATAAACAAGCTTTAAAGTAAAGGAAATAGGAAAAATTAGGACGAATGATACTATCCGGATTAAATACGCGTCTTGCGTATGTGGTTTGAGTACGCGAATTGAGTTTCCCTGAAACTCAGTTTTGAAAAACCACCAATACTTCCTGCATATCAACCCTGCAAATACCGCAAATACAAAAATACAAATACTACGACATAATAAAACATCCTAAATTTCCAAATTAACATAAGTTATTTAAAAATGAAAATTAAATATCCTACGAAATAACATAGTAATAATAATATTATTATTAATATCCGAAAAACATTAGAGTTTAAGAATCAAACTCGATCATATGATCAACCTTCTCCACTTCACATGTCATCATCCGTGTGAACTCTTTATTCGCTCATCGAAGCATCATCATCATCGTCTTGTATTGCTCTTGACGATCCTCCAACCTCATAACCTGGACTAAGAACAATAAAAGTTCCTTCGAAACTCGGCATCGAACCTTCAAAATAACCTTCACCCGGTGCTCCATAATGACCTCCTCCATGAGGTTGATTATCTATATCAGGGTAATACGTGTAAGGGTGTGGATAAGGCACATAAAGGTAAGGGTATGGTGGTACATTTGGTGGTTCATAAGTGGGTAGATCCCTCCGGTTCTGGCTGGATCATGGGAACAAATACCTAACCTTACCAACCTTATAACTCTGATAAAATTAAATGCATGGTCGGTCTTTTGGTACTATTCTCCTTGCCATAAAACCATTTGAAAAACTTAATCAAGGTACTTGTGATATAAATATCAAAGCTTTTTGTACCTCGATTGTTTTGGCTTTTCAGAAACGCTCCCCCTCAACATGTGCATCGATATACGAAAATGTTTAGCACATGGAGGATGGAGTACACACATGAGTCCATAAAATCACATTTTTAAACGTTTTTATATTTTAAGCACATTTTCTCCCCTTATCAAAAATTTCAAACCCTTTGATATTTTAGATATCAAATGATTCAAATATGTTAAAAAAATCTTGGAGAAAAATGTTCTTGTTATTCACAAGCCGAATTAGGAACATTGTCATGCTCCCCCTTAATTTTTAAGGGATAGCTAAGATAGTGTTGAGTACAATAATTTGAATTTTTTTGAATTTACTAAGAAATTCTTAAAAATTTTATACTCGAGCACTATTTATATTCACCATTTATTAAGTCTACACTACACATTTATATATTCACAAGATTATGTATGAGACAGGACCTGAAAATGTTCAAACCGAAAATGACAAAGTCATTCCGTCCATGTCAGCAATTTGTAGTCTGTCTCGATAATCTCCTTTTGAAAGTTGTCTTGGCTTCCTCCCGAACCAGCAATCCTTTCTTGAGTAGATTCAAAGCTTTCTTGCAAGCCAATTAAAGAGGACTTGATGTGTAAAGGCCAAATATCCAAAATACACAATTAATTCGAAACCGTAACACCAAAGTCAATTAATTCTCGGATGTCCGCATTTCTCCTTACATGATAGCGATGATATAAATTGCAACACCAAAGTTTACTAAGTCCCAAATGTACACATTTCTTCCGACCAGATACTAACTAACTGAAGGAATCACCATACTTATCATACCTATATGTACCTTTTTTATCAAATATTTCTACTCCTATTAAAAATAAGCTTAGTGATTGACCGTTAAAGGAAACATTGACTGAATCAGTAACCAATCTCCTTATGCTAGAATAAATCTTCAGACACCACTTCCCCCTGGAAGCTCAAATGATGCATACTAAAAATAACAAGATATCTCTTCCGTCAAGTGGTTGAAATAGTGCACCCGAAAGTAACAAGTTAAAACACTGATTTTCTCTGCGGTTATGACATTTGTCTTCTCGGAATGTCTTAAAATCAAAGAAGGATATGGGCTCTATTATGTGTACTTTAATTAGCTTCTAGTGTATCTACTCCTTCCCTTAAACTGGTTTCGATACCTCAGAATTAGCAAAATCTTTGTACGCGCATACACTTGAGATCGTGTTTGAAGAATTAATAAGCTTAAGTCTATTCAGTGAGAATCAACTTCAAGGCATTTAAACTATGAAAGTATTTCCAAACATTCTTAAGTCTTTTTACAAACTATGAGGTGTTGGAAATATTGGTCGTATGTAGTTTAAAGCCTTAACTCACTAAGTCTTTAATGGCAAATAAGTCCCTAAAGTTTGAAATACATGACATATAAAGCCTTTGTAGTTAATATAAATTAACTCCCCTTTAAATTGTTATCCTTTATTATCAAAAACTTTATCCGTTTATTTCGTGACTTATTTTGAAAGACCGTTTAAAAGATTATTTGATGACACTTTCTCCCCCTCAAATACTGAACCATTTTCTATTTAAAAAGTTATTGTCATTGTTTGAGTGGTTGAATTGTCTTTGAAAATCTTTTTGTGATTACTTAAAACATTGATTCATTGTGAAGACAACTTTTTACCACCATGGTTAACACAAATAATTTGAAGAATCAATTAAGAAAAAATTATTTGGTTAAAAAAGAAGACTTCTCTTCTTTAATAAGAAATAACGCACCGAAACGTACATCACTCTTTTAAACAATCCTGTGTTACGAACAAAGTATGCATAACCCATGATGCATAGATATGAAGTAATCCATGCCCGGGAAAAATTATTTACCCACTGTCAGGAACAGCTGTCTTTTTGATGATATGTTTTCCTCAGTCTGAAAAGCGGGTTGCAGTTTGAAATAATTGCAAGCCATGAAGACATGTTTTAAATGTTTGAACTTCTGCTCAAACTTTATTTAAATACCCGTGTCATTATTGAATGACATTTATAGGTCCGTAAATATTATCGATTTTTAGAAGACATGTCTTGAAAAATATTTTTGGTATTTTCTATTTTCTGATTTTTATGGTTTTTGTAGGTTTTATATTTTTATATTTTCTTTTTGGTTTTAAATATGTACATTGGATACATGAAGAATTACCACCACTATTCTTCCTTTGAGATAGTATATCTCAACCAGACTGTTTCCTACCGAATGGAATAGGATTGTCATTTGCGTCGAAGTAGCACCAAATGGCATGTTCTTGTAGTTGACTTCTTGTCGAAACCGGTCGAGAAGGATCGCTAATAACATTCTCTTGTGTGTGATTCTTTTTCAACTTAGTAAGAGTATCAAACGATTGGTTAGGATGATGCAAATTTGATGGAATGACCCCTTGTAAAGTTGTTTCATCAGAACTAGGTTCTAGAATTAAAATAGAAAAGTAAGGATCGTTATCCATGTGTGCAACCTCAATATCGTGAAAGTCATCTTTAACACCTTGTGGAATAACTAAGGATTGTTGTTCTTAAGTGGTTTATGAGGTACTTGTCGACGGTGCATCTTGATCAACGGTTGTTGAGGAAGGTGAACTAGTTGAAGCAGCAGGAACTGGAGCAGGAACTTCAGGAACTAGATGATCAACATTTGGTGGAGGTTTGAAGTACTCATTAAACATAGATTGAAACAATGAATCCTAATCATTCTTTTTTGGTGGGACAACGGGTGTTGGAGATGGAATATTTCATACGAGTCTTGAATTAATTATTCCAGGAGTCATTAGTTAAGGCCCGGGTCCTGAACTGGATTGTTCAAAAGATAATTTGACCATTTGATACACATTGAGATACCAAGTAGAATTGTATGGATCACATTTGATTCACTATTCTCCCCTTCAAAAATTGCATATGTGATTGCCATTTTTGATTGATCTGGTGAATTAAAATACAAGCTAATGTACGTTGATCCACTTTATGACTAAACAGGCATGGGAAAATATGAAAAATGTTGATAAGAATGGTAAAAAACAAGAAGATTTCTCTTCTTTTTAAGATAAAGCGCACTGAAGCGTACACCTTTCTTTTCTTTGAGGAGCGGGGCCTGAAGTGTTGCCAGCAGACGCCGTTGTTCATGGTCATCAGATTTGAATTCCTTGAACCCTTGGTTTCTAAGATATCAGTCTTTTCAACAACCAAACTCTGATTCTTTCTTTTTTAGGATTGAAAGATGTACATGCACTTAAATAAGGAGTACCTGCACTGACATTAAGAGTTTGATCTCATTCATATGGGTTAGTGATATCATCATTTGAACCATATGGGGGTTCACTATCAACCTTGGTTGGGCTATCGGTGAACATCTTTCCAGTAGATATCCACCTAAGACTAGCAGTCTTGAAAATTCTACCCGTCGATTTCCATCTAAGACAAGATCCAGGAGTGTTTGGTTTCTTACGCACAGCAAAAGACTTATCGGGAGAAAGCCTATATCCTTTAGAGATCCATCTTTCAGGTTTGTTTACATTAGGTCTCTTTTCTACGGGTTTGATGTTGTTTCTAGACTTACGGGATTGAACCTTACTACTCTAACCTCTTTCAAGAATTTTGTTATATAATAATCATGATTTGCATTAAAGACACATTTATGATAATTCGAGCAAACAAAGTGTTTGGCGTCCAAAACAGAACTAGAATTCCTAGAGTGAGCTTCTAGTGGCACACCATTTGACATTCCACAACTACTCTTAGTGTTAGGTTGAGTTAATGGATCAAGTAAAGGACTTGTAACTTGACATTTTTTAGCATTCTAGACAATCTCTCCTCCCCTATTACACATATTTGTTGAATCAGGAGTGGTATTGCTATCAACCTTTTCCAACATATATGTGTCATAAATGGGTTCAGATTGCACATTATGTTATTGTTCATTAGCAAGTACATTATGTTCAGCAGTCAATTGTACCTCAGCTCTTGGCTCTTCGTTAGATACGAGTCTGATATCTGCATCAAGAGCATCTGTATCATTCCCTGATCTGCTGCTTGTATCCTGCTTGTCTGACTCTGTCCCACTACTTTCTGTAACAACTAAACTAGCATCCAATGCTTTACTCGAATCAACCTTTCCCTGTTTTAACTATGTCTGTCTTTCATTCATCCTCATGTCATACTCTCGTTTATGTTGTGCTCTTTCATCAATGGACTTCTTAATAGATTCCATATGTTGGATCAATGTATCACGGAATTGTCAAACCTCGGTTTGAGTGTATGCTAGAAAGTACTTGCGTATCATTAGACCATCATCATCATCGAAATAGTATTGTAAATTGATGAACAGCTGAAACTGTGTCTTGAGTACTCTAAAAGCATCCATGGATCCAGTTTCTTGAAATTCTTCTTTATCAAGTTGCTTTTCTAGTTGATCCAAGTTTAGTAACATTGAGCCTGTGAAAGTCTAAACATCTTGATCAAAGAGTGTCACAAATACCCGTTCGAATCCTCCTTCGATTTTTAATTCATTGTATGAAAGAACCTGGAGAAGTGAATGAAGTAGTTGAAAAGATGACATGAAACTTTCCTTTGCTTTGTCTTGCATTTGTTGCAACTGATGAAGCTCTCTCTCTTATGAATTCGAATTCAAAGATTCCATTATGATTTGATCTGTGAAATGAAATTAAGGATCTTAAGTAGATTAAGTGATGTTGTTATGGATTGTTGTTGGTGAAATCCTTGTTGTAAATGGAGTACTTGAACTTAATTAACGATTATATATAAAAAAAACTTGAAATGAGGACTAACGATGAAAATGATTAAAACTAAATGACTAATGTTAAAAAAATTGCAAATGTAAAGTTACAAATTAAAAGTATAAAAATAAAAAATGATTGAAAATAAAAGGTTCAAAATAAAATTCTTGTAAAGCTAAGGGCTAGTATTAAAGTTATTTAAAAACTAAAGGTTAAGATTTAAGTCTAGGAAATCCATAACTATAATGAAACCCGTAGTAATAGGAATTCAAGGATCTCAATAGGATTGAATCACTAAATTTTTGATTCGGTCAAAAATTTCATAGAAATAGATATTCAAAAAAAAAATTAACTAGAAAATTTCCAAACAAGAACTTGTACATTGTTGATTCATGCCAAAAACATGCTAAAAATAATCATGTATTGATCTTCAAAGCATACATGACTCAATACATATTATTCGAATCAATATGTGAAATTTTATAAAAATAAAGGGGTGTTTGGTTCATCTCTTAGGATCATTGTCTAGAGTCAAAATGACCATCACTATTATTTTTTTTGTATAAACACATAACTAACTTGTATAAGTCATATATATATATATATATATATATATATATATATATATATATATATATTGATACATTTAATAAAAATTGTAAAATAAATGGGCGTTTGATTTAACATTTTAAATTGTCATTTTAAGTCAAAATTTACATCATTCCGCTTTTGTTAAGTCACACGTAATGAACTCAACTCAGTCGGCAGAATATACTATGTAATGTATATTTTTTGACAGTCCTAGTCAAAGTCATATGTTAATAGAGGAGTGTTTGGATTATTTCCTAGAATTTTAATCTAAGATCGAAATAATCTTTACTCTACCTATTAGCATCGAAACACTTGACAAGACTATACTAGGTGTCAAAATATATAATTAATATATATTTTCAATACTCTAGATTGAGTCAAAAATAAATTAAGGAACGTTTGGATTACTTCTTAGTTTTTTATTTTTAGAGTCGAAGTAACTTTTGTTTCACATATGTTGTTTTTAAAACATCATTTCTTACGTCTAGGTCTCGGAATGATGGAACAAATTGATTATGTTCTTATTAAGTAGTCTCATCCCTATAAATGATTGATAGGTACTTAAAAGTGAACAAGAACAATGAACTACAATCAAAACTAAAATGCCAAAATTAAAAAATTAGGAAAATTAATTCGTCAGATGGGCGCCCTCCTTAGCTCTTAACGGGCGGTCCCCTTAATGATAAGGGGGCCGGCCATGCACTTAAGGGGACCGACCATCTGACAGTTTGTAAAAAAAATTCTTTTAACTCTGAGTCTAGGATTCTATTTTGCACAAAATCAAAGATAGGGAATTTCTCAAAAATTAATCTTAATACAAAATTACATTTTAGTTACCTCGGTTTTTGCCAAGGCTTAAACTTCTCAACTTAATATATGTATTTATTTGTCCCAATCTATTTCTCATAATCATTCTCATGACTAGGAATTCATGAAAATATACTTTCATAAATTGTTGATATATACTAAAAACATCTTTCATTCATGCATAATGATCTCACACTTGTTGCCGGAATATATAATCCAATATATATTTTTCGACACTCTTGATTTAGCAAAATTAAATCAATGAGCACTTGGATTATTTCTTAGGTTTTTCTTAGAGTCGAAATAATTATCACTCTACATTTGTCGCATATAGCACACACTAGGTTTATAAATACAAACACTAGTCTCATTTGATGTGTTTACAACCTACTTCTCTTGCTTAAGAAATCTTAAGAGCATTAGAAGCATTACAACTATTTGCTAATGCTTCAATTAATATGTTCTTTATTAAAGATTTCTATATACATTATTGCATGCTTATTCATATATATACTTGCTTGCTAAATGTTATGTGAATTAGGCTTGATTGTTATTAGGACTTTGCATGTTTATACTCTTGCTTGCTAAATGTTATAGTCTTGATTGCTATAAAAAATTTAGGACTTGCTGCAAATTGATCACCAAAACAAAACTTTTCTTACAAAATTTTAGCAAAAATAAAATTTTTGGCCGTCTGAAAAGTCTCAAATGGGCGGCCCCCTTAATTCATAAGGGCGGACTTCTTATCAATAAGGGGGCCGACACCATAGATAAGGGGGCCGGCCATTCAATACACGAGTTTTACTGTTTCTTTCTGCTTTTTGACCTTCTTTTACCTAGACCCAGCTATTATTTCCCAAAACTCACTAACATTTCTTGGATTTGTTTTCTAACAATGTCCATCCATCCTTAACTACATCATCTTCCTAATATAAATCAACCCCCATCCTCACCATAATCACTACATTCAACTTGTCTTCTTCAATGACATCTCCTCACAAACCCATATCCAAACCTTTAAAGGTGGCTAAAATGTCCATAAGACCCATATGGAGAAAGAAGTTAAACTATTGTAACACATCCAATGAGGTTGATGTTAACTTGCCTACACCAATGCCAAAACCATAATCTCCTCTCCAAGAACCATCACAAGAAAATTCTCTTACTACTCACTCAAAACATGATTCACTAAAATCTCATTCACCTCCACTTGGTGATTCTTGTGACACTAATGTTGGACAACCTTTCATTCCACCACAAAATGTCAATCAAACTCAGCTCACACAACCTTCATTTCCTCACTTACTCATCAATCCACATGTTGCTAGTGTGCTTCATGCTCAAACTCCACCCTCACCTTAAGGTGACAACCAAACTCAACCTCTAAAACCTTTATCTCCAAGTAAAGAAATGCTCATTGATGACATTAATCAACTCCAAGATTTGTCAAACCTTCTAGCCATGCACCTTTCCCAACGCAACACTCCCTCATCACCCTATTCTCAAAACTTGCCTCATACACTCAACTTAAACCACGTTGAACAACATGTTGGCTATTGTCCTTGTTGCATCTTTAACCAAAAACAATTCCTAACCTTGAGTGAAGATCTCAATTGGATTGAATTTCTCCTTACTCGCCCACAACCACCACTTCAAGTCTAACGAGACTACCCTCCAACAACCACCTCCGCTCCAAACTCTCCACCAACAAGTAACTAAGCATGTTATATGCTTACCTTTTCTCGCTTTCAAATAAATGACCAACCTACTTCTTTTACAAGCAAGTTCAATGGTTTCTTATGGCAATATAGGCAACTTAGGACCTTTGTAGTTTCTATTTCATGTAGGATGTACTATTATGCTTCAAGCATAATATTTAGGTTTGATAAGTGCATGTTGAATGATTATGTTTTATACACAATTTCTATGATTCAATGAATGATCTTTTGCTTAATTGCTCTTTTGAGTTTTTATATCTTGTATATTTGTGATGGTTGGTTTGCACAAATATGTTTGTTTATTTTTCCTTTTCCTTTGCTATATGTTAGAAACATTGGTGTTGTTCTTCTAACTTGTTTTTGTAGCAAAGTTACCATAGCTCGATTCATTGGTGCCCTCGAACGAGGGGGAGCACACATCAAGGGAGAGCGTTTGAACCGTCGATTCTATGTGTAATCATCGACGAAGCCTTTTTGATTCTACAAAAAAAAGGGAGAAATAGAAATAAAACTCACTAAATACTTGTTTAAAAATAATTTTACATTTAATGAGTTTAGATTTTATAATCAGCAAAAAGGTGGAGATTGCTGATAGAAATAATGCCTAAAACCATTATTAATATTTTCCGATCTCTTTACGTTTTGATAATCACAAAATGTAAAAACGCTTAATAAAAAAATTAAACGTAAACAAGTAATTAGTAGTAAATTTTTATTTCGAAAATTTAATCACTTAAAGGTATGAATAAATAAATGCTTAATGCATTTTATGATCAAATGATTATTTTGGTTAACCTCATGTTTTTTATAAAAATGTCACAAACATTTTTATAACTTTTATAAAACATTTTTAGATTTAAAAGAAATGTTTTATTTAAAATAAATATTTTGAATTCAAATTTTCTACCTAAAAACGGCTAGAAATGTTCCATAAAACACCTCCTCTGGAAAAGACAAAAAAGGGAGCGTCCTAGCCTGGGCGGTCCCCTTAATTTTAAGGGGGCCGACACCATAATTAAGGGGGCCGGCCAGACAAAAACGCTCCCCGGTTTGTCTATAAATACTGGACTGTTCCCCACTGATTTTCTCACCTTTTGCACTCATTCTTTTCTGTATAAAATCAGTCCACACATTTCTCACAATCCTTTGATTATTTAATCATAAAGCTTTGTTTCTAAGTGATCCAAGCTTATATCTTCAAGTGAAAAAGAAGAATACTTCCTACCATCAAGTAAAGAAGTATTATAGATTAGTGTGTGTCATTGCAACCTTGTTGCAATTGTATTATATTTTGTAAATGATTTGTGTATATTATGAAGGTGGGTATCGTAGTTGTGTATAATAGGTAGATTGTGGTGATCATTGTAAGTATAGTTAGATCGGGATGATCTTAGTAAGTAGTGTTAGATAGGTGTGATCAAGGTAGTGTCTAGTTGAAGTGAAGTTGTGAAGTGAAGTATAAAATAGTTGTGAAGGGTAGAGAAGTTGTGAAGTAAAGTTGTGAATTGTTGTGAAGTAGTGTGGTTAGTTATGATAGATTGGTTCTAGCTAGGATTAGAACTCGACATTTGGCTTAGTGTCAAAAATCGGTGTAAGCTTAGTTGTGTACGGTTTTCTCCGCCTAAAGGGAGTTTGTTGACATAGTGAAGAGAACTCTCGAGTTTGGTGCTCGGGGAGTGAAGTAGGGCGAAGAGGTGCTTCGTTACCGAACCACTATAAATCTTTGTGTTGTGGTTTGATCTTTCTAACTCTTATCTCTTGTCTTTCATATCATTTATTTACTTATTTGTATTTTTCATATTGTGCACATATTGAGATCACATAAAGTTGAATCTAAGTTTTTATAAACAAACTATACATCAAATTAAAAAAGCTGTAACTATTCAACCCCCCTTCTAATTTTCCATAAATAATTTTACCATTAGCTTTATAAAAGTGACAATATAAAATTTAGTGGCAAAACTTATTATAAACTTTATTCTAATATTTTTTATTAAAAACCAAACAACGCTCAAGAGTGAAATAAGCACAAACCAAAACACTTTAATACATGCCAAATAAGAACATAAGATACTTTACTTATTTCTTTTAACACAAAACAAACACATCACAAAACAAGCATACGAAAAATTAACAATACGAGCATGAATTTGAAACTAACAAATTAAATCCCACGCGACATTTCTAACAATCAAAACCTTTCTAATCATTCATAAGAACACATTTGCAAACAAATAAACAAGCACTTAATCCATAAAAAAATCAAAATAAATTATTATTTTATTTTACTTCGAGAGCACGAGCCGGCCGGCTAGGCATCTAGCCGCCCGGCTGGCTGCACCTGCAACTGCACTTTTTTAATAACTATGAATTTTTAACAAAAACATTTCCGCTACCCACTTGTAATGATTAAAACACAAAAACAACACAATTCCTCGGCAACGACGCCAAAACTTGATGCTTGATAACGGGTGCAAGTTTTACATTTATATTCACGACTTATAATTCTACCAAAAATGCATACGAGCAAGTATACTCGTTCATTCATAGTAAAGTTGGGTAAGTCGAGTTCGTTCTATGAGACTTGGTGATAATCATTACATAGTAGCAAAACAAGCAAATAGGTTGTCACAACCCCTATTACTGCAAAATTCGGAAAATACTTCATACTAAATTCATTCATTGTAAAAATAATACTTGTGCTAAAAATCCATAATATTGACATGAGAGTTTGGTTTGTTTGGTTAAACATGATTGTATGACTCACAAAGCTTTTTAATATAATTGTGATCCATGGTGTATTTCACAAAAACCACATTTATCTTAGGTTGATGGTGAACCCTCTCGACATATGAACTCCATCACAACTAAGCCATTTTTTAATTCCATTTGCTAGAAAACAATGTTTATGTCAAGTTGTTCAAACAAGTCCTTTCGACCTATACTCGAGTTTAAATCATCACAGGCCTTTTTAATATGTTAATTTGATGGATGTCAAGCATTAAAAACTCTTATTAATTCGTGCCTTAATTTTGGGAGAATGAGAACATAACTAGAAATTCTTTCGGCCTATAAATCCGTTTAAGTTCCATCAACACATCAATTAGACAAGTTTTATAATTAAAAAACCATAAGAAAAAACATGGAATCATGCATACAATCTTAACCAAACATTCATAATCAAGTCAATATCATTTTTTGCACAAGTATAACAAAATCAATCCATATCTTCTATCTATATCTATATCTATATATATAATAAACAAAAGTTTTTTTGAAATCTTGCTTATGTCACAAATGACATCACTAATGACATCATTTAATCCACATGTGTATGCAATTAATATTTACATGGTTTTTTGAAATGTTTGACTCATGCTTTTATCAAAAGAGCAAACCTGCCTCTTTTATTTCCAAATTCAATATTCTTTCGTCTAAATTAATTCTAGGTAAGTTTATATTGCAACTTTTGATTAACTGTTTATATAAATTTGATAAATCAATCAAACATTTTTGACCAAAATAAAATGTTTGATTCATATGTTTTGTTGGAAATTGTTTATCCAAAATTACGTTTCAATATTTCGTACAGAGTTTATTAAAATAAATAATATGGGCATAATTGATTCTCATATTGTAGAGTATAACAAGGAAAAAAATTAATTTTTTTTAGATTTATGATAACAAAACTTTGAACTTCTTAATGAATCATTTGTCTTTTGAATCTAAATAGTTTTTTTGTTGTTTGGTTTGCTTATATAAAGAGCTAATTTGCACACTATGTTCGCTGTTGACGAAAAAAATATGCTTAAAGTTGTTTTCAATACACAATTTTAGATCGCTTATTTTTAAAATTGATTAACCTTTGTGGCCTCAAAATCACAAGTTTACACTTGAGATAGGCATAAGTTTTCTTCTCTTAGCACGAGTTCTTAAAATAATGTGACTCGTATTGGATTTTGTTATTTTTTTGTAACTTCTTTTCACTAAAAGTTTAGAAAAATTGCAATCCTATAAAAACTTTCATTTTTTGGTATAAATTCCTTTATAGGTTGATGATCATTAGTGTGCATTAGTATTGACTTTTATTTCTCTTTATATCTTCAAATATGTCTTTTTAAATCAAGGTTTCAACATAAAAATGCTTCTCAATTCAAACAGATGTGTGTTAATTTTCTTTGTAATACTCACTATACAACTCCAAAAAGTTAGGGGCTCTATTATTTTCTTTAATGGTGTAGGCTTTTGAGGTGGATGTTTCTTGATCGCCTGGGATATTTTGCTATTGTCTTCTAAGTGTTAGATTTCTTTACAAGTGTATACAACTTATTAGTCAAGTTTCATATATATGTATAACAACCTTTGACTCTATATTTGTACATATTTGGTTAATATATAGCACACTTAAATGGTCATTTTGCATTTTTCTTAATTACATAAATCGTAATCTATAAGTCACGTCTCTCAAATTGATTGTATGCTCATTGACCCTGTTTGGAACATTAACAAGGTTAGAATCAAGACTCGAAAGGTATGAACTTGAGTTATGCTTATGATTGTATTACTCGAACTAGGTAATATACCTTTGAGGAACATGTTTGAGGCTTTTATATATTGTTTACGAGTAGTGATGATGAAGAAAGCTCTTATTTGTTATAACTGATCCGATTAAAATTACCTTAAATTTCAGGCATGTTAACTTATACTTTTAGTTACTACTTTATCATTGTATTCATAATACTTTTAACGGGTTAACGTTTCAACAACCTTCATGTTGGTTGTATTCTTAATTGAAGATCTCATATTAGTCAAAGTCAATATGTCGTAGAACATGATCTAAAAACATGTATCAGTTTCAAAATTTGAACTTATAATTGTTAAATTCGTGTATTTATTAGATGTGATACTAAATTCAGTGTGATTAAATCAAATATAATAAGATGGTTGTCAATGTGTAATGGTCTAATGGATACATGAAAACGAGTTGCGGGTCAATAATTGATTGTTCTTTAGATGGGGAATTTTTACTTTTTTTATTTTTCACTAACATTTATTACCTTTTATTGTTTGAATAATGTTTCTTTCAAAAAATTTATAAGCCACCCGTGATTTATCACGGGTTTATAAGCGAGTTCATTCCAATAATCAAAAAACTAAATTCAATCACAACATTCATCGCATGAAAGTAAGAAAACTTCTGTAAATTCATAACACGGATTATACCTAGCCGAATGATTACACAAGATAACTTAGAACTTGGATTTAGAGCAATCCAAATTACCTCCAATCAACCAAAAACACAAACTCCAAAGCACCAATTACCAACCAAGACTCTTACCCACATTCTTGCCTTACTCCTGGAAATCTTAAAGGTGTTCAAGCTTTTTGGGATAATATTTAGGGGTTCTTTAACCTTTGTCAATGGTTAGAAGATTGTCTTTTAGGTTAAAACCCCAATGGCTATTATACAGGCTAGATACAGACTTTGGAAGCAAGAAAATGTAGCTGAAGTGAATAGGGAGGGAAATGATTGGACTCCCATCATTATTGGCCATTAACACACTCATTTAATGACAAAGTTGTAACTGAAAAATCGCCCAGCCGGGCCACTTGATCACGAGTCGGGCGGCTCGTTTACGTTGGCCAGCCGGGCGGCTGCTCCTCCAACCGGGCGACTGGAGCATACTCCCAAAACGTATTTTTGCGTGTTTGTTGATTTCTTCTTTCCAAATGCTTATCTTTTGGTTGGGTTGACCCATGCAACTTATATCTTGTTAAAGCACTTATTCTTGGGTTGTAATGGGCCTCCAAACTCGATATCAAACCTTCACTTGTCGGGAAATCTTCAAAAGCAACTTTCTTTATGTTTTCTTCTTTTTTTCTCGTCCTTTTTCGTTTTGGCTAACTATGAACACATAAACTTCACTTTGCATAATATTAGTAATAAAAGTTTTCTATTTAGCCAAATAACTTATATAAAACCATAACTAACACTCCTAAAAACATACTTGATTTGAGAATTATCATATCCCGAGCATGGTAGAGCTCGTGTTTGGTTCGTTTATATGTATAAAGCTCGATCTTGGGCTTGACTAATTTCTATGCCGCGTTGAAGGATCAACCTTGTAATTAAAAGCACGTAAATCAGATACTAGCACCTCACTTAATTATTTAGATTCTCTCTTTCACTTGGTGTGATAATGAATTATAACAATATAAGAAGTGGGAAAATAAACACCCACTACCTGTCATAGTATATAGATTACCATAAGCTTGATAAAGGATCAAAACATCTACCGCTTTGGCGTAAACACCTACGAATAACTATCAAAAAGGTCTTTTAAAGGGTTGTAACGTTAGTGTGAGTCCCTTTAGGAATAGATCTCTGCAGCCTATTAAGGATGATAGCCAAGATGTATAAATACAATTGACTATATAGAAACACTGATTATGAATACTATGTGTTAATGCGGAATCTTAACACAAGTACTAAGAAAAAAAAATGTAGAACTAAATAATAACTTCTATTAATCTGCTTTTGAGTGATTACAGATTACTAACTATTGAGATATGATTTTGTATGAGATATCTTGAGAAAACGTACGTCTAACTATGCCAAGAGGGATCCTTTTATAGACTAAGGATAAACCCTAACAGGCTTACAAAACGCATACATATCTTTTCCTTGAATATCTCATACATATCTCTTAAACGGTACTAACTATTTTCTAACTAACGGTACTAACTAACTGATCAGTACTTAACACTTTGTACTGTCAGTACTAACTATAACTAACGGTACTAACTATTTGTACCGTCGGTACTAAGTTAGGAAAACATAAATCCTAACAATCCTCCCTTAAACATGAATGTTGAACTCTTTTAACTTCATGTTTCTTTAACTTCTTTAATGCATAGAGGATGTATCCAAACACTTTCAACATTTCTTGATCTTTTAAGCTATATCCTTCTTGAGCAGCAACTTTGTCTTCTCAGCAACACAGCAACATCTTTTCAGCAACAATCCAACTAAGTTGGCTTTGTAGTTTTTGGCAAACTACCAGCCATAAACGGATTTGATGTTCCTTTACCAGTAGTCGTTTGCTCTGGGATAGTTAACTCTTTATTTTAAAAACATGGTGAGTTAATTACCATACAGTTTTTGGTAAACTGTCAACCATCAACGGAATTGATTTGTCTTTACCAAATACCGTTTGCTTTTGGACTAGCCAATGCTTCATTGCCATAACATGGTGCATTGATAAACCATATAGTTTTTAGCAAACTATCAGCTATCAACAGATTTGATTAGTCTTTACCAAGAACTGTTTGATCTTGGACTAGCCAACTCTTCACCAATGAAGCAAGGTGAGTTGAGAACCCTACAATTTTTGGTAAATTGTCAACCATAAACGGATTTGAGAAGTCTTTACCACAAGCCGTTTGCTTATGGACTAGCCAGTTCTTATGCCTGTTAAGCATGGTGAACTGATGACCATTTGTTGTGTGGTTTTGACACCAACACTCAAAGATCCTCCTCATCTCCATCAGAGTCTTCAGGTTCTAACTCTGCAAGTAGCTTCTTGACAAATCTAATCAACTCTAATGCCATAGTACTGTCTTCTTCAGATTCTAACTTTAATTTCAACATTTGCACCAGTACTTTCTTTCTCAAAGGATACTTCTTCTCTACTAGCATATGAATGACTAATCCTGCCTCAGTCACTAAAGTATGTACCCCTGAAGAACCATGTAGCTTCCAACTCACTATATTCCAATCCTGCTGTGAATTCCAAAACTCATCTTCATCATCTGGATTGAACATAACCATCAAATCTCCCCAAAGTACTCTATCAAAACCTTCAGGTATCTCATCTTGATATCTGTCCATTACCAGTTGATACACAGCATTCAAATCTTCTCTATCAAATATGGAAAGCACCCTCATCAAAGTACTAAAGTATCTCTTTTGTCCATTGCTTCTAATCACCACATTTTGATTAATCTCCTCTAAGTGTTCAGCTTTATCATCCTGTGGTTTAGTTCCAAGACACTCAGTTTTTCATTCTTTGATATGATACTGCTGGTCAAGTATTTCATAATCTACTTCTTTTTCCTAATTTGGAGCTATTGTTAAATGTAATCTCAGCTCATCATTCTCTTTCTCACTATCATCCTCAGAAGTGTTTTGTATGAATCTTCTTTTTCTTGATTTCATCTTTTTCCTAGTACCAAGTTTTCTCTTTCTGGTACTTTCTTCTTCTTTATTCTCCTCCTTGACTTCTTCTTTACTCTCCTCATTGACCATTTCATTCTTAAAGGAATCAATTCCTTTTTCATTCATCTTTTTGATCAGTCTTTCAAATGTTGTATTTCTTTGGCTTGATCTGAAACCTGTGCACATAAAGAGAGATAAAGATCATAGACACTTTGGAGTGTCATTTCACCCTCATTCCCTGAAAGGGATTTATCACTGGATGAATGACCTCCAAGATTCCCACCAGAACTTTCTGGAATAGAATCAGGAATGATAGTAGAAGGTGAAGGTCTAGGGGATGGGTCAGTATGTTGCTCAATAGGTACTTTACTAGTGTGAGCAGGAGATGAGTCAGTCTGTGGCTCAATAGGGACTTCACTAGTATGAGCAGGAGAGGGTGTAGGTTGTGCTTCAGATGGTCTTTCTGAAGGAGCACCCTCATCCTCAGTTGGTTGTACCAACATAGAAGCAAATAAAGGGGTGACTTTCCCTGAGAAATGTTTACCCTTTTTAACCATGAAAGAAAAGACTTTACTAGTTAAAGTATTTACAGGAAAATGATCTAAAGGTACAGGTACATTAGCTAGTTGTTTATCTAAAAAGATAGAAATAAAACGTGGGTACATGACAAACTTCTTCTTAGCATCTAAATGTCTAAGCATACCATCAAAAATTAATTTAGAAAAATTATACTTCTGATTAGATGTTAAACAAATGACAGCAGTGGCAATATTTGTAGGAATTTGATCCCAAGAGGTGCTTTTTGAACTAAGACAATGATTCATTGTATGAAATAAAAACCTCCATTGGGGTGAAAACAAAGCTTTGTTAAATGTTAACACTGTTAAATCCCCTTCATACCCCATAAGCTGTATAGCATCAAATATAGCCTGATTGGGTAATGAGTCTATCCCATTAGCATCATCAAAAAGAAGATCACTTCTTATTGATGCCTCAGAGATAGACACAGGCTTGCCAGCTACTTTGGCAGTAATGTGCCTAACATTGTTGATCATTTTGGACTTAGCAGACGTCCAAAACTGTTCAACAAATGTAGTAGAAACAACTGGACTTACAGTGAGAGCATGATGAATGGAACTTTGCATAAGAAAATCAATGATCTCGTGAAACTCTGCATTCCCTTCAGACTTCTCCAGATACGCGACCATATTGTGCTTAGGACATGAGTCAAGAACAGCCATTGTAGTCGAAATAGTGATCGTCGTTAAGAGAGATATTAGGGCTTGTATATATGAAAGTGTTTGAGAGAGATTGCGTAAGGAACTGTGCAATTGAGATGGGTTTATATAGGTTTAGGAGACCTAATTTCAAGGAAACCGTTTCAATTTACACTTTGTACCCTTGGCGGTATTTTTCTTCAACGTCTCTATAGCGGTACTAACTTTTGCACTGTTGGTACTAACTGGTGCCAACCAAAGAATAAACAATGTAGGTAACATCAGTGCTTCAGTACCATCAAAAACTCTTCTCAATGACTCTCTGAATCCCATTGAACTTCTTGAAATGCATCACTTATGGTTAAACTGTTTCTTCACACTGAACACTTCATACAAACTATACAACACTTCATATTGCCTCCCTTTAACTAATGCAGCTTATGGATTTATCATCCCAATAGTAACAACCAAGAACTGGAACCTGCTTACATCAAATGCCTTGGTTAGAAGATCAGCTACATTGTCATCAGTGTGGATTTTAAGCACTTGGATAAGTTTCTTCTCATAAGCATCCCTTATGAAGTGGTGCCTAATAGCAATATGCTTTGTTTTGGAATGATATACTGGATTCTTTACAATGCATATTGTTCTTTAATTATCAATATAGATCTTTGTGTTCATGAAATTGAACCCATAGTCTAACATTTGATTTTGAATCCACAAAACTTGCCCACAACAGCTTGCAGCAGCAACATATTCTGCCTCTGTAGTAGAAGTAGCCACAATGGTCTGCTTTTTGCATTGCCAAGAAATTGACAACCTCCTGTTGTGGATTTCCTGTCAAGATTTGCTCCAGCATAGTCACTATCTGAGTAGGCTTCCAAGTCAAATGAGGACACTCTAGGATACCAAAGGCCCAATTTGGGTTTGCCCTTTAGATACCTAAAGATTCTCTTGACAGCACTTAGATGGGAGGACTTTGGAGTGACCTAAAACCTAGAACAAGCACAGACTACAAACATAATATCAAGCCTAGAAGCAGTCAAGTACATTAAAGAACCAATCATGGACCTATAAAGATGGACATCCACATCACTGGCTTCCTCATCCTTGACTAAAGGCTTCTGAGTCTCAATAGGTGTACTAGCAGTCTTAACATTTGCAAAGTCAAACTTCTTCAGGATTTCTGCAACATATTTATCCTGACTTATAAAGATACCATCTGCTTTCTGTTTGACTTGTAATCCAAGAAAGAAAGTGAGCTCTCCCATAGAACTCATCTGAAATCTACTCTTCATTAATGCCTCAAATTCATCACACCAAGATTTCTTTGTAGAACCAAAGATGATATCATCCACATAAACTTGAACTAGTATGATATCATGTTTGTCTTTCTTTATGAAAAGAGTTTTGTCAATAGTACCTGGTTGCTTAGTTTTACACACGTAAAATATATAAAATATAATACTTTAAAAGAGAAATTAAGAAAATAACCAAGTTACCCTTGATAAAATTCGCTCTCAAAAATATATATAATATAATATATAATACGTATATTAAACCGGGTAAGTATGATCACCCGGGTCGTTTTCCCCAACGACTAGTGAAATTGAAACCACGTTTAAGCTTGGATTCTGATTTGAATAAGCAAATAGATGATTTGATGATCTATATCTATTGAACAATTATAAGCAATTTAAACAATTAAAATGATTAACAGGAAACAAATATAATGCGACAAACAAACAAGTAGACTAAGATTAAACCCTAAGATTGCAAAAATAAAAATATTTTTTAGATTATTTTTTGAATTTTTTATCAATTAAAAACTATTTAATTCTAATTAAATCCTAAAAAATAAAAAAAATAAAATAATTGAAATTAGCATCAACCCAACTTTCATCTTCAAGTGCTTCTGAAATCTTCTTGGGTTCATGTTGAGATAGGAAACAAGCAAATAAACAATGCTGGAAGTCCTTATGATTATTTCTCCTTTGCTTTTGAACATAGCTAACAAAAGCATAGGCTCCAGAACTTTTATTTACTTTGCTTCTTGTTTGAACTGCTGAGGTTGGATCTCCTAGTATAAGAGCTGAAGGATGAGAAGAGATAATCCTTGATGTGGGAATAAGCTAAACATTCAAAACAGTTTCCAAGTTCTGTGAAGTCAGCCACTGCCCTCATCATTCATAAGATGAATTAGTAAAAATACCATCAGTAGAATTTTGATAAATATCCTCAAGGGGAGGTATTTCAGAATCATCTTGTTCAGGATTTGTTGGATCAGAAAGAGATAGTCCCTCATGAGGACTGGCAGAGTACAATCTGGTATGCTTACAATATTAACTAGGTTAGTAACCTTTTTTGGGCTTTTAAAGGGGGGGGGGGGGGCTTTAGTTTAGTGTGCTAAGACAGTACTAAATGTTAGTTACTGCTAGAAATTTATATTTCCTATAAATACTAATATTTATATTTATATTTATTAAACCTTAGCTAGCTCCTGCTTGTATAATCAAGTTCTCAGTTTCTTGTGCAAACTCCTTCCTGAGAGCTTCAGCTTCCTCATTGGCCTCCTTTTCTTGCCTCCCTTAGTCTTTCAAGTTATCCATAAGGCTTTGCTCTTACCTCTTGGACACTTCTCTCTTTTCATCTGTCTTTATAATCAGGAGTGATTGTTGTAGAATATAAGTGGAACATATGGATAGTACAAAGCAGTCTGAGCAGAGGTATACTTCCCTGCATCAATAAGGTCATTTGTTCCTGCATTGTTTTTAGCTTCTTGTTGACCTGCATGGTTGTTAGCTTGATTCTCTGATCTAACAGGTTGATAATTCATAGAATCAGTTAAATAATTAAGATCAAAAAGCCAAGTTGGTCCTTTCCCTGCAACGTTTGGTTTATTCTCTAAAAAGGTAATGTGACAAGGTTTCTTTCAATCTTTTGGTTTCTAATTTGTATCTCTAAAAGCTTGCTTTGTAGAGAATAGCCTAAAATTAAAACACCTTCATATGATTTTACCAGTAAACGTGCCCAGGTTCAGAGGGTCCACATGGCACCCAAAAGGTTTTAGATAAATTATAATTGGTATTTTACCAGTTAAAGTTCATAAGGTGTACTTATTATGAGGTGGTCATAATTACCCTATTAGAAATAAATAGCAGTACTAATGCTTCAGCCCAAAAAGTGTAGGTAAAAATGAAATTGCAGCCATGGTCTAGGTATCAGTGTATTTTTATTTTCATCAAATTATTATTTTATTAATTCATTCTATATTTATGATTTTTGCATCAACAATCCAACAAAAATACAAAATAAAAACAAATACAAATTAAAAACAAAAATCAAACAATTAAACAAAAACAACCCTAAACCTTCAAATGAAACAAACTAAAACCTCCCCCCCCCACCCAATACCCACACCATCACATTCACTTAAAATTAAAACCTAAACCTATACTTACCCCCACACATCCTCTAATACTTATTCACTCTACATCAATTAACCCTCTTATATATAAAAAATCCCCACCCAATTAAAAATCACAAAATCTTACAAACCTTATAATTACCTAAACTCTAACTATAATAAACAACTACCAACACACACAACAAAAAAAAACACCCCACACAACCCATATCAAACCCAACCACCCAAACACCCACCAACAACCAATCAACAATCACACCTTCATCATCCACACTCTCACCCACCACCCCACCCCCCAACACCAACCCACATCAACAAAATACCCCAACTCTCTCTACACACAATACTACATAGATATCATTCCACAACAACAACCCACAACCACACAGCTTCTAACAAAAAAACCTAGAAGAGATCATCAACATATCTACTCCCTCCCCATTCCATATATATATACTGATCCCAACTTATGTAACCTACATCAACCAAAATATATGAGAGAGTATAGATGTATAACCCACATCACACCCTCCACCTATACACATAACTCACACACTTCTCTCTCAGTGTTGTACACAATCTATAGTAGTAGTATCACTCCACCATTTTTCCCTCTGTAGAGGAGTAGTGAGTAGATGATCGATGATATTCAAAATCCTATTCCCAAAACCTCATTACTCGCTCTCTCACCGCGCTCTCACTATCTCTTCCCCAACACAATATTTAATTTGCTCTTCTCACATACATTAAGAATGCACAACACCCCCTATATCTTTACACCCTCTAACAAAATAACCCCACCTCACATATCGATACTATATTCATTACATAAAAAAACTCTACACCCAACACCAAACTCTCTATACAAATTAAATTCTCATACATAAAATATACAAAAATCCCTTAATCTTCATTATACATCTAAATACATCCCCCCAAATTTAACCACACAATCCCACACTCTTCGCCACACCACCTCACAACCCGCCATTCATACTCGCTCACTAACTATATCTCTCTCTCTCTCTCTCCTAATAATTGATCATCTAAACCAACAAACATCACACCTCCCACTCCACCCCTAAACAACCATCAAAACAACACTAACTACATTGTGTATTAGCATCACTTTTAAATACTCTCTGGAGAGAAAATATTATACACAAACCAATCATAACTTTGGAGACTCTCACACTACTCAACAAAAATATCATACCCTAGACTCGCTGCTATGTCTCACTACACAGATAGAGCAGCGCTAAATGTGTGAGTGTCTATTCTCTAGCCCCCTACCTCATTGTGTATAGATTGTACAACACCACCAAGATGCGATTAAGTAGAGTTGATAGATGAAGCTATGGCTGTGTAGTCGTCATTCTCTCTTTGTTCAATACTTGCTCCCTTATAGTAAATTCCTTTACCCAAACCAGAGAGTGTTCTCTTTCTTTTATCACTTTGTTAGGGTTTTTGACTATGTCTCGATGGAATGATTTCGCTCCTTTAACAGTTTCCCTAGGAAGTTTTTTTTTTGTAAGAGTAGTTTTTCGTTTTTACTTCTCTGGTGGTTGGTTTAGCAAAACAAAAACTTAGGTGTGTTTCTTTGTTTCTTTTTGTTGGGTATAGACACATACTATCTTTCATTATCTGATTCTAATCCTCATGATAGGGAAGAAGCATCAGACCAGACCTTTAGGTTGGAACATTCTTACATTAGATTCATTGACAACTGGTTCAAACACTAATTCATCGATGGTTCTGTATAATGTTAGATTCACAGGTTATTTTATTCAAATTCATTGTTTGGGATTTTCAGATTCAATTGGTTTGAGAGTCTGTTTTGTGGGACCATATGTAAATTGTGAGTAATCTACTTCAATATCAGGTCCAGAGGGCATATAATTCCCTGTCATGGGTGGGGGTACAACATGCATTCCACCTGCTGTAACAAACCTATCATACAAAGGTTGTTTTTCTAATTCACTCTCTTTATTCATAAAAACACTCTGTAACACTTCATTTTCATAACTCAAAATACCATCATATCTGTGATCCCCATACCCAAGCCCAAACTTATCATTAGCACTCATTTGGGTATTAAGCAGTTTACTAAGATTCTTAGAAGAGTTATGCCATTTTTCTGCTTTAGCCTTTAAATCTTCTTTTTCTTTTTGAGCTTCTGCTAGCAATTTCTTATGGTATGTTAGAACATCTGTTTTATCATCTAAATCTATCTTCATAAATTTTATCTTTTGTTCATACCAAAGTTGACCTTGTTGATGAGCAACTAACTATGCTTCAACTTTCTTAAGACCTTGAGAATATGCCTTTATTTCTTATGCTTTTGCATCACTAAGTTGTTCTTCACTGAGGCATCATCAGTAGTTTTTTACGATTTATCATATAAGACTCTTTACACTTATTTTGTAACATTGGATGTTACCCTTTTTGTTGTTGTCTGATTCTGAGCTGTTTTGCATGCCATCAAAGCTATTCTTCATCTTTTCTGAATGATTTGTCCAATCTACACCTTCTCCATCAATTGTCACCAATGCTTTAGAGCCTCCTTCTTTCCAGTTCTGCTCCCATCCTTGGTTCCAGCATTCCATGCATCCCTCCTCCTGTTGTCTTGATTTCCCTTGATTCTATACTCTCTAGCAAAATGCCCTGTCTTATGGCAATTGTAGCATTCAATTTTTTGGTTTTTTATCAAAGCCAACTGGTTCTTTTGCATAAAATTGTAGCTTTCTACCAGTCTTTTTGTAAAACTTTTTCATTCTCTTTGAGATCATGGCTACTATGCCACTTCATATCCATTTCTTCTAGGAATATTCATCAATCGTTCAATTGTCTCATGATCAGTTGAGCGGGCAACTTGATTGATTAGCAAGTAATGAGTATGATGATGTTTGTTCATACTTTGGATTTTGACTAGAAGAATTGGAAACACAATAAGCGGTACTAACTTCATTAGTACTGCTGGTGTTCTCAGAGATAAATGCTACATTTTGCGAGCTAGAGGATGATGCAGTAGAGCCTTTTACATCACTCTCAAAGGCTCTTAGATTATTGTACAAATCATCAAAGCTTAGACTGTCCACTCCTGGTTTGGTCCTCATAATTAAGGAAACTTGTGACCAGGCAGAAGGTAGAGATCTTATGAATTTTTGATTTGCATCCTCAGTGGATACACCTGCTCCATGAATCTCTAATTAACTCAGAAGACTTTGGAACCTGTCATAGCCTTTGTGAAGTCCTTCTGTGTTGGATACAGAGAATCCTTCAAACTGTTGCTTCAAGATATACTTTTGCATCTTCTTGGATTCGTCATTTCCACCAAATCTAGATTTGATGGCATCCCACATCTCTTTTGTTCAGTCATCTTATGGAATTTAGCAAAGATGATCTTCTGGTAGAGCCAATATATAAGCAAGGTGGGGTCTTGGCTTTTCTTCTATCTTTCTCTTGGCTCTACACATTTTATTCTGCAGTTCTAGGAGGCAAAACCTTAATTTGTCCTTGTGTATCTGTAGTGATTGATACAGGACCATTCCCATTTTGTATAACCTCCCAGATTGGATAGTTTGTATGGGCCAAATAGTGTTCCATTTTCATAGCTCATATATCATATTCTCCTTTTTTGAGAATAGGCAGCTTGATGGTTGATACTGTATGAGGAGTTTGTTGTGTTGGTGTTTGTGATGATGGTGGAGGTGGTGGTGGTGGTGGAATTTCATCTTGTGATCCAGACATGTTTAGTTTTGAAAGATGAAGGTTATTACTGGATTTGTTTGTTCTTCTTATTCAGAGTTTCTCACATGCTCTGATACCACTTGTAAGTCCCTTGTTGAATAGATCTCTGCAGCCTATTAAGGATGATAGCCAAGATGTATAAATACAGTTGACTATGTAGAAACACTGACTATGAATACTATGTGTTAATGCGGAATCTTAACACAAGTACTAAGAAGAACAATGAAAAACTAAATAATAATTTCTATTAATCTGCTTTGAGTGATTACAGATTACTAACTATGAGATATGATTTTGTATGAGATGTATTGAGCTCGTATCTCTAACTATGCCAAGAGGGATCCTTTTATATACCAAAGATAAACCCTAACAGGCTTACAAAACGCGTACATATCTTTTCCTAAAATATCTCATACATATCTCTTAAACGGTACTAACTAATTTCTACTATCGGTACTAACTAACTGATCAGTACTTAACATTTTGTACTGTCAGTACTAACTATAACTATAGGTACTAACTATTAATATTGTCGGTACTAAGTTAGGAAAACGTAATTCCCAACAACTTGTCCACGGCAACATGAAGCAGCCACATATTCAGCTTCTGTTGTGGAATTTGCAACCACTGTCTGTTTCTTGCACCGCCATGATATCAATCTACATCCAAGGAATTGACAACCTCCTGTTGTAGACTTCTTGTCCAAGCTTGCTCTAGCATAATCACTATCAATGTATGCTTCCAAATCAAAAGGAGAATCTTTTGGATACCAAAGGCCTAATTTTGGTTGACCTTTTAAGTACCTAAAAATCCTTTTCACAGCATAAAGATGTGAAACCTTTGGATTGACTTGGTATCTAGCATAGGCACACACTACAAACATAATGTCAGGTCTTGAAGATGTAAAATACATCAATGAACCAATCATTGACCTATACATATGAACATCCACTTCTTCACCATTTTCATCTTGAGCAAAGCTTTATGAGTTTCATTGGTGTGCTTGCAATTGTTGCTTCAGTCTTGCACTTTTGTAAACCTAAATTGTTGTACTTCTAATCCCAAGAAGAATGTAAGTTCTCCCATAGAACTTATCTGAAACTTCTCATGCATCAACTTTTCAAATGCATTGCATAGCTCCTTCTTTGTTGAACCAAAGATGATAGAATCCACATAAACTTAGACTAGCAAAATATCATCTTTGTGCCTTCTGATGAATAAGGTTTTATTAATTTTCCCTCTTTGAAACCCATTGTCCAACAGATATGTTAACAAGGTTTTATACCATGCTCTAGGAGCTTGATGTAGTCCATACAATGCTTTTACAACCTTGTATACTTTATCAGGAAAGTCTGGATTTTCAAATCCTGGTGGTTGGTATACATATACTTCCTTAATCTTCCCATAGAGAAAAGCACTTTTTACAACCATTTGATACACCACAAAATCTTTAAATGAAGCATAAGCTAAAAATAGCCTAATTGCTTTAATTCTTGCAACAGGGGCAAAGACTTCATCATAGTCAATCCCTTCTTCTTGTGTGTACCCTTGAGCACCCAATCTTGCTTTATTTCTTATCACAATTCCCATTTCATCCTTTTTATTCCTAAAAACCTATTTAGTGCCTATATCACTTTTTCCATTTGGTAAATCCACTAAAGTCTAAACTTCTTGTAACTTGAATTGTAGAAGCTCTTCTTGCATAGCCTCTATCCAGCTTGGATCCTTCAATGCATGAATTACCTTTTTGGGTTCTTCCTGTGATAAAAAGCAAGCAAACAAACAGTTTTGAAGGTCTTTATGGTTTGTTCTTTGTTGAATAGTACTAACAAACTCATGCTCCTCCAAATTCTTTGACATGTTTCTTGTTTGTGTAGCTGATTGCAAATCTCCAATCACTTGATTGAGAGGATGATCTTTATGAATTCTTGTAGTTAGAATAGGACTGACTTAGATTGTTGTATCCAAATTGTTCATGTCAGCCTTTGCACCAACATCTTCATTATCTCTTGAGAGGTCAATATGCTTATATCTTCCAAAGCAGGCATATTTGGATCATCTAGAAGTTCAATGCTTGTTTTTCCACCAATAACATTAGCTTTATTTGTGTTAGCAGCATTAACATTGTTAGTGCTGTTAACATTATTATCCTTCTCTTGATCAATACTTTTACTATCTTTTCTTAGATCTTCATCAACCTTCTTCTCATCATCACTTGAAGATTTTGATCCATCATCTTGATTACTCTTTGGATATTAGGAAAATGGTGGATCAACAGGCCATAATGGTAGCAAAATATAATTTTTGACAGGTTCTGTCTCTTTTCTAGCTTGACCTACATTATCACTTGCTTTTGTACCTGCAAAACCATTAGACTGTGTACCTGCAATAAATGGCTTATAATTTATTGTTCTTGTTAGTGCATCAATATCAAATAGCCAATCTGGTCCACTACCTACAACATTAGGAGTACTTTCACTGAAACTAATATACAAGTTTTCTTTCACTATCCTTGTTCTACTATTGAATACTCTAAAGGCTTTACTATTCAAAGAGTATCCAACAAAGAAACCTTCATCAGCCTTACCATCAAATTTGCCTAAGTGATCTATGGTATTAAGAATGGTAACAAGACACCCAAATGGTCTTATAAAACTTAAAGTTGGTGTTCTACCATGAAAAAGTTCATATGGGGTCTTGTTATGAGGCTTAACTACTAACACTCTATTTTGCACATAGCAAGCAGTATTAACTGCTTCTGCCCAAAAAGTAGTTGGCAACTTAGAATCAGCTAGCATAGTCCTAGCAGCCTCAATTAGTGTCATATTTCTCCTCTCAGCAACTCCATTTTGTTGAGGAGTTCTAGCTACACTATATTGTCTCAAAATACCCTTCATCTTACAAAACTGATTCATCTCTTTGTTTTTGAACTCAGTCCCCAATCATATCGTAACAACCTTAACCTTGTGATCTACTAGATTTTCTATCCTAGTTATAAAGGACTAAAGAATGCCACTAGTCTCATCCCTAGTAGCTAGGAAGAAAACCTATGTAAACCTACTAAAATCATCTGTGACAACTAGGCAATACATTTTCTTCATAAGGCTTTTTACAAATGTTAGACCAAACAAGTCCATATGCAACAAATGTAAAGGAGACTAATTGAGTTCTTTGTTTTGGACTTACAAAGAGAGGTATGTGCAGCTTTTTCCTTTGACAAGCAACACAGGTTTGATCATTTTCAAAACTTTAGAAGGTAAACCTCTACAAGATTCCCTTCAACCAATTTATTCATGGTTTATAGATTTAAGAGAGTGACCTGCCTTCTATTGCCAAAGTTTAGATTCATCAGATGTGCTTTTTGCAAAAAGCAAGTTAAACCTCTTTTAGGAACTATGTTCTTTAAATCAACACTATACATATTGTTCTTTCTAGGAACTCTAAGTAAAACTTGACTTTCATCAATTAACTTAAAGTTTGGAGATAAAATAATACATTCAGTGTCATTAAAAAGAACACTATTCTTTTTATCACACATTTGTGAGACACTAAATAAATTAAACTTAACTCTCTCACAAAATATACACAAGTTTCAAAATCTAGATTTACCAGTTGTAAAAATGGTACATTTTCCTGTGATTTTCCCTCCTTTGGGGTTCCCTCCAAAAGCAACATATCCTCCATCTATTTCTTCATAGTCTGTAAGATAGGACATGTTCCCTGTCATGTGCCTTGAGCATCCACTATCAATCACTCCTTTATCTTGTAAATCCATTTGTGGATTGCCCTGCACATTGGATAAGAAAATCAATTTCTTTTGGGGACCCAAGCCATCACTGACTTGGATCTGCCTTGTGCATCAATATAATCAAACTTCTTTAGGGTGATTGATGCACTGTTGTATTTAGAAACATGGTCTAAAACTTTAGTCTTTGGTTTCCAAACCCAACAAGCTGAGGCCTTAACAACATTAACATTATTTCCCTTAACAGCATTAACTACTGCTTTTGGCCTAGCAGCATTAACTACTGCTTTTGGCCTAACAGTATTAACATTTTTATCCTTAACAGTATTAACCCTCTGATTAAAATTACTGTTTTTAAATGTTGTATTCTTGTGAATGGGCCTCTTAACAGTTGAATGTGCTATTTTAGAAAGTATACATTGATCTAGAGCATTCACTGTTGTTTTTTTTTTGTGTGAGCCACATTAACTTGTCTAGACAGTATTAACTGATAACTGATGTTTTTGAAATATTTTTTCTAAAGATATTTTTTCTAGCAGTATTAATTGATACTAAGCCAGACTTCATTATACTGCTCTTGGAACCATGTTCTTTTTAGCACAGGGGTGAGTCTTTTTAACAAAGTTTTGATGATTCACCCTTTGAGCATTGTTCCAAACAGGTTTTACCATCCTTTGATTTTGAAACTGTTTTTGATGGTAATTGCAATCAGTTTGCAAATGATCAAAGCTTCCACACATATAACAGGCTTTATTAAACATCTCAAAATTGCTTCCTAGTCTTTGAGACATCATATTGTTCCAATTTCTTTGATTTCCTCTTGGACTGTGAGTGTTTTGCCTGTTATTTACAACTTGTTTAACAGTTTTCCTAGCAGTTTTCTTTTGTTGCTTAGGTTTGACAAATTCTATCTTAGCAATACTAGGCTTAACTGTTTTCTTCTCAGTTTTAGTTTGAGACACATCTTCTTCCTCACTATCTGACACCTAATCTTCAATAATTGGGGAATCATCAGACTTCTTAACTACCTTAGATACTTCTTCATCAGATTTTTTGTTCTCAACTACAAGCTTATTAACAAACTCATCTAAACCAGTAAAAGACAAGTCAGGTGTTGGAGGTATGAAGTTTCCTGTGTAGGGAGGTGGAACTGCATTATATCCTAAGCCTTTCTTGCAATTATCAACAATCTGACACTCTATGAGCTTGTCTAAACTTTTAGATGCATTTTCAAATTTATCTACATTAAATTGAATGCTATCTTTTTCTTTTTGAGCTATTTCTAGCTTCTTCCTTAGCTCTTTGATAGCTTTATATTTACATTCAATTTCAAATTTTAAGACCTTTATATCTTGTGAATAAATAGACTCATTTGCCTTATAAACTTCAAGTTTCTCTTCTACTGACTCTAATCCAGTCTTGTAAGCTAGAACCATTAACTTAGATTTCTTAAAATCTTTATGTACTTGATCATATTGAGATTTAAGAGTTTCAATAGTTTTCAAACAAGATTTTGAACAATTTGAATTGTTAGATACCTCTGAGTTAAAACTTGAAGATGAGTAAGCCATGAGTGCGTAATTAGGTCCTTCCTCTTCCTGATCACTCCAGTCATACCCACCAAGACCATCACATGACACCAAATCTGTGGAAGTGGAAGTTTCCACAGGTATATTCCTTCTAGTACTTTCCTTGTTCTTGTAGTCTTGATTCCTTGGAGCTCTACATTCCCTAGCAAAATGTCCCTTCTTGTGGCAGTTGTAGCACTCCACTTTGGACTTTTCAAATCTAATATTCTCATTGCTATTGACTGTAAGCCTCCTTCCAGTATTCTTCAAGAATCTTCTAGCCCTCATAGTCAACATGGCCATTTGCCATCTCAAATCCATCTCTTCAATGTCATCTGGATGAATTTGTTGTAAGTCCTCAGTAACAAGTTGAGGACTATTTGGTTGACTAGCCAAGAATGCATAAATAATAGCATCACTCAAGTTATCAACATTTGAAGAGTTAGCAGTATTAACTTGAGTGCTGGCAGTAGAAACTCCATAAGCAGTATTAACTGTTTGAGCAGTATTAACTACTTCATTACTGCTGCCAGAGTTGTTATTTGATGAGGACACAAAAGCCATGTTCTGTGTGCTTGAACTTGAGCTAGACATCCCTTTGACTTCTGGTTCATACACCTTTAGGTTGTTATAGAGGTCATCCATGCTCATTGTTTCTAACTCAGCTTTATTTCTCCACACAACAGCATGTGTGTTCCACTCAGATGACAAGCTCCTTAATAGCTTCTGGTTCACATCTTCTTGTGAAATCGTTTCTCCTAAAAGCTCCAACTGACTCACAAGCTTTTGAAGCCTATCAAAGGTTTGATCAAGCATCTCTGAGCTTGGAGCAGTGAAGTTTTCATACTGTTGCTTTAAAAGATTTCTTTGGGTCTTCTTAGTAGCTGCATTCCCACCAAATCTCTTTTCTACAGCTTCCATCAATAGCTTAGCATCCTTAATTGAGTTAAACTTTAACTGATGTTCATTAGGAATGCCCATCATTAAAGTACTTCTGGCCTTCACCTCTAATCTTTTCTGAGCCTTCTCTTCAGCAGTTGTAGGAGGTATTACTTTCTCAACACCTTCCACAACTGTTGTTTTTGGTGCAGTGTTTCCATTCTCTATGACTTCCCATAATGCATAATCAATCATCTGGATGTATTGTTCGATCCTCATCCTCCATAAATCAAACTCACCCGGTTTGAGCATAGGAACCTTTGATGCAGCCACCATGTGTGCAGAGTCTTGATCCATATCTTCTAGCAAAGTTTCTCAAAGCAACAAGCTCTGATACCACTTGTTGTCCCAGGAGTAGAATACCTCTTGTTGGATCCCACTTCAATAGATCGAATTCCTTAAGCTTGTTTAAGGTTTAGTTATATTAGATAAATCTAACACAACTATAGTAGAAACTTTGTTAAGTGTATTAAAGATTATGCGGAATCTAATCTTTAATATTAGAAGAATTCTTAATGAAACAGTAACACAAGACAATATAATTCAACAATAAAAGCTCCAATATTATTATTACAAATAATACGAATACTCTCCTAGTATTAGGGTTACAAAACCTTGAAGCTATGACAATTCTATGAATGACTCGTTTTTGGTACTTGTGTAGATGATTGAGATTGTGATAATTGTCTTAAAACTCTATGCCCTGGGACCTCCTTTTATACACTAAGGAGTCCTAGTCGATTTACAATATATTCCTAAAACTTAGAATATTCTCTATGATCTATTCTATAAATAACTAATACTTATCACCTAAGTAATCTTGATCTCCAATCAATCTTTATCCTTTCTTATGTCTTTATCCATTCTCTTCTGACAGTAGAAACTCTTTTAACAGTCTTAATCTTTGAGCAGTTGTAACTTTTGTACTAGCAACATTAACTTTTAACTCCAGTAGTAGTAACTTATACACCAGCAGCATTAACTGAGCACAAGCAGTAGTAACAACTTAGAATATTTTCTTCAATCTTCACCAGCAGTACTAACTTTACACTAGCAGTACTAATATATACTAGCAATAGTAACTGTGAACTACCAGCACTAACTTTATACTAGCAGCACTAACTACTTAGCATATTTTTCATTAAAATTAATGAACAACACTAACTTTTGCTTAGCAACAGTAACACAAACCTTAGTGGCAGTAACTTCAAGAAGGCTTGTAATCCCAACATGCACCAAGCAAACGACCTAACTAGTGAGAGGTGTGACTTTCAATGGACCACTAGCTCACCGAGTTCGTTTTACACTTGAGGATAGGTTGCATGCCTTCATTATATATGCCCAACCTTACTAGTGTGACATAGAACGTCATTTGATATATCACAATCTAACGACAATTGATATAATTAAGCGAAATACTCTTACTTAAAGAGACGTTAAGTTGTTATGGCTGTTTTATTCGTTTTTCTTTATTTCTTTGCTATACCATTGCATACAATAATATGTCACGTCTGTATTTGTTCAGATTTTTGTCAAAGATATTTCTGTAATTCAAAGGGAACAATGACGACTAGATCTATCATCAGTTCAGATTTTTATTTAATTATCTACATGTATATCTTTGTTAGACCCTACTCTCTACCTCAAAATGTATGTGGATAGAATAAACTAGTATATCAGCCTGCGCTCCGTTGCGAGACGATTGGTGGGCGTAGTGGCACGATCATATAAACTCCACTATCCGAAACCCCAACGTAAGTTGATTTGGATTAGATGGATGAGTAGCAATCACATGAACTGTCCTCGGCAGCTGTCTAGTTTGATTCAGCAGACGTCAAATTAACTTTGGCTGACAATAGCCTTATTTAATACTTGCCAAAAAACACCATTTTAAATTTAGACAAATAATCTTGATTTGAAGAAAGAAAATTAAGCAAACTATAGTACTAAAAATACATTTTGAAGAAATAAGGTGTTTGCTTAAATTTTTCACCATCTTGAAGCCGAAGATGGGGAACACACCTATATTCTATCTTTTAAACAAATAACATCCTCAAATCATCCGAGTTATGCTAAAACACGTAGTCAGTACCAAAACGCTACATAGGTCTTTACTTTCACCATGTTAGCTCTTGTTGCAACTTCATGGGTGTTTGGCATAAAGTATTTACTTTTGTATCTTTATATCAGCTCTAGTTTCAGCTTTATGGGTGTTTTTTTTACAATTTTGTTATTCTATCAACCACATGATGGTCGTGTACCATTAATGCAGAAACAAATGCATGGTCAACTGAAGCTGGACCGACCAATAAAGCACACACTAAACCAAAATCTAGTTTAAACCAGCCCTATTTCAAATAGCTACTGATTTGATAAAATAGTATATATAAAAAAATATATCCTAAATACCAAATAGTAATAGTATATAGAGAGTATCCCGTTAGATATGAAAATTACTTTAGGAAAAGTAATAGTTTATCCTCCGGATGTCGTGTCCCAATGAGAGATGAATTTGAAATCCACAAAGTATTTTGTTTAATGCTTGAATATCGAATATTTTTGTTTTTGGTTTTAAACTAAAAATTTAATAAACTATAGAAAAACTAGAAAGCAAATAGCAAGCAATTAAACGAAGAACGATATATAATAAAAGATATGCTTGCTAAGTGTATTGATTAGATCCTTAAGTGTGAAATAAATATACAATTAAGTATTTATCGACGAATCAATATCTTTCTAACAAATTATCTTCTCACAACGTTGGCTTATATTGAAAACAACTTTTATTAAGACATTGATTTCTAAATTAATGCCTAATTATTCTTACGGCTTTTGCCTGCTCGAATAACCAAAACACTAATCTAAGTAATATAAAAATCACTCATCAATATTTTCCTTTTTTTATTAATCACACTTAATTCACTAAACAATTTAACACTTAACAAGCATATATAAAAATCTACTCACTAAACATATTATTTAAGCTAAAATAATCAACAAAGCAAAGCTAAACATTTTATACTTAGCTACACTAATGAATTGAAAAAGGATAGAAAATGGAACTGAATTAAAGAGCCGCAAGTAAACGATAACCACCCGATTTAATAAGCTAAAGAAAATAATAAAATTATATCTAGCTTATTAAACCATCAAGCTCCACGCCTCATGAGTAGACCGGTACCAAAGTCAAAATAACAAAACAAACATTGTTAACATTTATAACAGTTAACAAATACTTATAACAATTAGCAAAGATGCAGTCCTAACAATCAAACACAAGCCCAATACAATTAACTCATGCAAGCCCAAAGTAATAATCAAACCAAACGAAGGCCCTAATTAGAATTCTATACTAAATGTGGCCCAACAATGAACAAAATGTCTTTAGGTACATTCAATAAGCACAAAGAAGCTACTCGAATAAGCCAGAGCACAAATAAGCTTTCAGAATAAGCCACGATAACAAGAATACGCACAACTTATATCAAATAAGCAACGAGAAAATTAAGATAACTAATCCTAACGAAAACCAAACAACTTTAATCGAATAAGCTCTAGCAATTCTAACGAGACATATCACTAATAAGCACTACAAATTAAGCCAAGAGCACTAGACATACAAAATAAGCACTTCTAATAACCAAATAAGCACTAGAACTAGGAAAGCTTGAAATCACGTCAATAAGCTAACACGAATATAAGCTAAAACGATATCTAAACTAAAACTTCTTAATAAGCCAATACAAAACTAAATAAGGTTCAAGAACACAGATTAAGTACTTAAACGATTCAAATTACAACTCAAATAAGCAAATAAGCAAACGAAATGCATCTAAACAATATAAGCTCAATTGAATTCAAATAAGCTATTTAGGAGCTTATTAAATCAGATAAGATGAGCTTTTAAGAACTCTATAACAATAAAAGCAAGAAAATAAACTAGAGCTTATTTGAGCTTATTATATCGAAAAGTCCTTAAAATCTTATATATTCAAATAAGCTTTAGAGAGCTTATAAGAGTCGATCTTTGATCTTTTAAGGAGTTTTGAGATTAATAAGCTAAGGGGATAAGCTCAACAGATTAGCTTATTTGATTAAGCAAACATACAAAAAGAAAAAGAACGAATAAGCATAAAATAATAAGCAAACCATGATTTCTATTAAGCTCAAATCATTCTTGATACAATATCTCAATAAGCTCAAGATTTAAACGAGTTGCAATAAGCTAAAACATTAAAATAAGCTAAACTACAACTAGAGAAAACTAAAAATAAGCTAAATCCTAATTGAGTGAAAATGAGGGCAGCGAGTGGCATTTTATAGGGTGAGAAGGGGTAAAAGTGTAAATTTCGTCCCAATCATTGAGGTGATTATTAGCCAATCATTGGGCATCGAGCGTGCTACCTCGGATCATCAAAAGAAATCAGGTAGATCCAGCCGATTAGGAGAGGCCACGTGTCCATCATTACTGCTTCATTCATACGCAAGAATTTTGAGCCCTTAGATTACTTCATTGCAATTTGAATTGAGAAATAAAAGGTATAAGTCTGCTCTGCCACGTGGCAACTTGTTACTCGCCCTCACCAAGATAGTGCTCTGTCACGTGATCCTATATGATTTAATTAGCTTTCACGTGACGATGACGTCACAACCTCAAAATCAAAATTTATCATTTGGTTTTCTTGGGATTTTATTGGGCTTATAGCATTTCATGTTGGGCCTTTGCTTGATTGGGCTGGCCCGACCCATAAAATGGGTTACGAGCTGGCCCAATAAGATCCGAGGGCATCGTTGGACTTGTTTTCTCGCGCTCTTTCCAATGGCATGCTCTGGGACTTTTCACGACTTTGTCTTGATCTTGATTATTAAGCACTCTTGATCGAAACGAACCCGTAAATACCCTTTTTTGCATTATTTTCAATCATTTTTACCTGCAAGACATAAAAATACCAAACAAACATATTTGCAAGATAATTATCCATATTTTAGCAGTTTTAGTCAGATTAATAGTGTTTTACAGGGTATAAATGATGTGTGTTTAAGCACACATCAAATTCCCCTACACTAAGCCATTGCTGGTCCCACACGCAATGTTTATAAAATACGCCCGAAAATATATAATTAAATTCCCCTATAACTTCTGACCCCTCACATCAAACAAGAACATAAAAGGTCCAATAAAAGGTTTAAAAATCATTTAATTCGCAAGCGTCCCCGTTTTAACCACTTATTTAATAATAGATAAAAACTAAGGTAAAATTTACTTAAAAGGTTCAAAGAACGAGAATTCGTCATCCTCAACTTTTCACAATCCCCAAACTAAGATTAAAATGAAATCACAGTCAAATATAAAATTAGATGCTAACCTGGTGGAGCTAAAATCCACAATAACCTCTTGAGCTCTAAAGAGGTCAACTACTCCACGCTATGCATCATACCTTATACTTAACTCTATACATTTTCGCTCGTTGCAATATTTTTATAAGATATCGCTTAGTCTCGTAGACTAAGGGGAAAGCTTTGTGTGCATAACTACAGGTCAAAGTATAAGCTTCTTTAGTTCTACGGGCCTATTTATTTATATAGTTTTAGATTTTCATCATTATTTTCTAATATTAGCATTATAGATTTAAATTTTTGGTCAGAACGGTTGCGTGGGAACACAAATAGGCATTATGGTAAGATCATATTTCAGCAAAAATCCCCTCCCCCACGCTGAGATACTGAACATTGGCCTTTCTTGTTAATCTAATGTTAGGTGCCATCCCTCACTAAAGTTGAAAAAGGCATAATGTAGAATAATTTCTAGTGTAAAAGGGGAAAAAAATATAATATAAAAGATTAGATTGTGGATCCAAAATAAGCAGATGATCAAGAACGAGTGATTGAATGGGATTGAAAACAAGCACGGGTTCTTCACGATCTAAAGGGAATCCTGCAAATACGATCCACAAACACAGAAAGATGCACGCCCCATACTGTAGGCTATAAAATCACACACTCTTATTATTTAGAAATAGAAAAGAAAGAAAGGACAGGGTTGGCCTCCGAGAAGCGCTTGTTTTTTTAACGAGTCCACTAGCTTGACTCACCCCAAATTTTTGTCCTTGAGGGACAGATGAGATTTGGTACATCCATGCGGGGCATGTCTCTTCTATAGTAGTGTTTGATCTGGTGCTTGTTTACCTTGAAGTTGGGACCGTCAGTTTGGGATAACTTAACGGTGCCATATGGAAAAAAACTTTAGGATATCGTAAACGGGCAGGACCTGCGAGATTTATTTGCTAAGAAAATCTTTAATCGAGAAATTAAAAGAAGAACACGATCACCGACATGGGATCTCGGTTTTTGACTTTGAATGTATATGCTTCTTTGTTTTTTCCGTGTAGAACAATGAATTTTCGTAAGCTTGAATACTGAAGTTTCATTTAAATTCATTTCATTTGAACTTTTCGGGATCACCCACTGTTTTAAATCAAAATTAGCCATTTCAAGGCCCATTAGGCTTTGTGTCTCGAGTCGATGGCAGATGATCAGGCTTTCCCGTATACCAACTTATAAGGAGTACAACCTGATAGGTGTTTTGAAAGCAGTACGAAAAGCCCACAAGGTGTCATCTAATTTATCGGCCCATTTTGCTTGATGCTCACCTACTGTTCTTTCTAATGTCCTTTTTAAACCACGATTGGACACCTCCACTTGGCCACTTGTTTGAGGGTGATACGAGGTCGAAAGCTTGTGTGTAACGCCATATTTTTTAAGAACATTAGAAAATTGGTCGTTACAAAAATATGTCCCTCGATCGCTAATAATGGCCGTGGGGTTCCAAATCTAGAAATAATTGTTTTAAGAACTTAACAACAACTCGGACGTCGTTAGTGGGGAGCGCTTTCACTTCAACCCATTTAGACACATAGTCGACAGCCACGAGTATATATCGGTTCCCTCGTGAGGACGGGAACGGGCCCAGAAAGTCGATGCCCTAGACGTCAAAGATCTCAAAAATTTGAACAGGATTTTGGGGCATTTCGTCCTGCTGTGAGATTTCCCCCTGATGCTGACATGAGTCACAGTGTGTGACAAAGTCTTGGGCATAGCGATATATGGTGGGCCAGAAAAATCCGAAGTCAAAAACTTTCTTGGCGGTGTAGTTTGGGCCATGATGTCCCCTGGTGGGACCATGGTGGCAAGCATGGAGAATATCCATAGCTTCCTGCCCGTCCACACACCGTCGAATAATCTGATCAGCACAAATCCTAAAGAGATAGGGGTCATCCTAGAAATAATGTCGAACATCCTTAAAGAATTTTTTTTCTGCTGGGATGACATCCCTTTAATTAGCACATTACCCACTAGGTAGTTTGCAATGTCAGGAAACCATGGGGGTTCATTATCGGGATTAAGAGATATCATATTTTGGGACTCGTGTGGAAAATTGTCATTCATTTCCATATCAACGAGATCCCCTTGATAAGGGTTTTCTAATCTACTCAAATGATCGGCCGCGAGATTCTCTGCTCCTTTTTTATCACGGATTTCAATGTTGTAATTCCTAGAGCAAGAGAAACCAATCCGAGCAATCTGTGCTTAGAGTCTTGTTTAGCAAAGAGATTTTTTTAATATTCGAGTGATCCGTTTACACTATGGTTTAGATAAAAGACAAGGTAAGACCGGATATTTCTCAAAACGGTACACACGATAATAACTCTTTTTCCGTAGTGGTGTAATGCGTCTGAGCATCAGATAAGGTCTTACTCGCACTGTGTATAGGCCTAAAATATTTATCTTTTCTTTGTCCTAAAACTGCTCCTATGGCAAAGTTCAATAGCAATCAACACCATAGACTTATACGGTAAGGTCCCAGTCCGGGGACACAAGGATAGGAGCTTCGGTCAACTTCTTTTTAAGAATTTCAAAAGAAGATTGACACTCAGAAGAGAAGAAGAAAGGAGTGTCTTTTTCCAACAAGTGGGTCATTGGCCGAGCTATTTTAGAGAAATCTTAGATAAATCTCCAACTAAAGCTAGGTGTGACCAAGAGCTCTAATCCACTTTCTTAACCATGGTCGGAGAAGGATCGTTTTACAATCAACATCTACATTTAGTCTATCAAACTTCAATGTACCTCTTTTTAAAAGATCTTATGGTCGAGGACAATGCCCTCTTTGACCATGAAATGGCACTTATCCCAATTTAGAACTAGGTTGGTATCTTCAAACCGTTTTAGCATCATATCTAAATGGGAGAGGCATGATGAGAATGAATCCCCAAAGACCAAAAAGTCACATGAAGACTTTCATGGTTCTCTCAATCATATCGTGGAAAGTAGCCACCATACACCTTTGGAATGTCCTAGGAGCATTGCAAAGACCAAAAGGCATTCTTTGATAAGTAAATGTTCCATAAGGACAGGTTAATGTGGTCTTTTCTGGTCTTAGGGAACTATGGGAATTAAAGGTACAGAAAAAACCCTCGAGGAAACAATAGGAATTGCTTCCTGCTAATAGTTCTAACTTTTGGTCCATGAAAGGAGAGGGAAAAGTGCTTCTTTACCGGTGGCGTGTTTTAACTTTCGGTAGTCAATACAATACGCGCCAACCCGTGACAATCTGTAGAATTAGCTCACTTTATTGTGATTAGTAATAACCGTCATACCCCTTTTATTGGGTATGATGTAAATAGGGCTCACCCAAGGACTATCAAAGATGGGATAAATCAATCTAGCATTGAGAAGATTGATAACTTCTGCTTTAATTACTTCATGGATTTTAGGATTTACCCATCTCTGGTGCTGAACTGCCGGTTTAAAATCATCTTTCATTAATATCTTATGGGTGCAAAAATTAGGATCAATGCCCTGAATATCATATATTTTCCAAGCTATTGCCCGTTTATGTGACTTTAAACCTTTAGAAGCTGTTCTTTTTCCTCCCTCTTCAAGTCTTTAGCGATTATGACAGGTAACTTAGAAGTTCCCTCTAAAAACCCGTACTCGAGGTGGGGAGGTAAGTCCTTCAGTTCAAGATCAGGAGGATCATCAATAGAAGATTTATTCTTTTCAGTTTCATTAATCTCAAACACAGGAAAAGGAGGAGGGGAGTATCATTTGGATGGTCATTATTTAATAATGTCTCATAGTGGATTATCTACCCTCCCAGATTTAAATGGTTATATCATCGACATCCGGTGATGTCGAATCATCGGAAGCAAGAAAAGTGTCGATCTCCTTCAAGATAAAATCACTATTCCCGAAGGGAGTGAGAGAAACGGGAGTGAAGATGCCGACCCCACGGGGTCAGAGAAGGAGTGGGATTGCCACTCATAGGATTAATTAACTTTTGAACATTTAGTACCTCATGGAAATGATCCTCACAAGTAATATCAAGAATGTCAATCTTATGGATTGATTCATCACCATGTTTTCAAGGATATTTTAAGGTACTTTCAACATTAAAGACCAATTTCTCATCACCGACTCGAAGAGTTAACTCTTCACCATGTACGTCGACTAAAGCATGTGCGGTCCTCACGAAAGGTCTCCCTAAGATAAGAGGGACCCGAGTATCGACATCATAGTCAACTACAACAAAGTCAGCGGGGAATGTAAACTTTCCCACTAGAACGAGAACATCCTCGGCTATACCGGTTGGATAAGCAACAGTCCGGGTAGCTAACTCGAGGGTCATTCGAGTGGGAGAAAGCTCAGGAAGGGATAGTGTCTTCTCACAGTAGTGGCATTCATGTTTATGCTAGCCCTAGATCGTTAAAGGCCATGCATGACTCGAGCCCATAGAAATCACATGGAATGAGAAACCTCCTAGTGTCTCCAAGTTTTACAGGTAACTTTTTTAGGAGCACAGCTGAGCAATTCTTATTCAAGGTAGTATTTGCCATTTCAAGAAGCTTCTCCTTGTTGGTAAGGAGATCTTTAACCATTTTAGCAAACTTAGGCATGTGAGCCAAAGCTTTGGCAAAGTTGTTTATTGAAGTTTTATTTTCTTAAAAATTTGTAAGAAACTATGAATTTTATATCAGCTTTGTCGTGAAGCTTCTCCTTATTCAACCTCGAAGGATATGGTATCAGAGGTTGATTCAGATTTGGCTCAGGAATCACAGGAGAAGATTAATTGGTGCAGGAGGAGGCTCAGGAAAGAAGTAGATGTGGAGGAAGGCTGGACTACTGGAGGTGGGACTTTATGGTACTTCTCGGTGAGTACCTGGTCGTTGTCAATCTTCGGTTATCGTTCAAAATCCTTAGATGAATGAATAAAGGAGGAGGCTTTAAGATCTTCCCATGGGTGGAATCGGGGTTGCTTGGTAAACACTATCAGAGGTCTTGAAGAAGAAAACTTTTTCAAATCAGGCCATTTAGTTTTGCCATATTTTGGTTTGATATCAACAAACTGTTCATTATTTCTTCAGAGGAGACTGATTGACTTGGTTTGATTATAAGTTTGACCAGGGTTTTGATTATATCCCTGATTTTGATTGTAATTATTGCCCTGGTTAAAATTCTGATTTCTGTTTTGATTGTACCCTTGGGTTGTTGATTGTTTCTATTTGGTTGATGGTTCTGGTTCTGTTCTGGTTCTGTTCCTGTTTTGATTATTTTGATAATTCTGATTTTTTAGGACTGTTGAAACCGGTTGTCCTAGGAATATTAGACGATTGCTAGCAGATTTGGTTACTTAAGGTTGGTAAGTATTAACACCCCTGGTTCATAGTTCACGAAGTAGTGTTATAGGCTGAGTGTAGCCAACCGGCGGCTTTGTCACTCGTAATAAGCATGTGGTACCACCTCACGTCTCATAGCTCGGAGACACAGAATTAACTGTTGATTTATCTGGCACATTTGTAGCATATCTTTTCTCATCTCGGCCATCTGCTGTGTGAGAGCTGCAATCTCTGAGGAGGAAGAAGTGATAGAGCTAGATGACTCACCTCTATGAGCTAAGGTGTCCCAGTCATTGTGGTGGTCACTCATATTTTCAATAAGGTCATAACACTCTTCGGGTCTCCTTTTCATGAAAGTCCCCCCGGCTGCAGCGTTTGATCGTATCAACGGTATTGCCTCATGTTAAACCGTTATTAAATCGTTTATGTTTGTGTCAACGGGAAACTGTTATGGTTTGGGCACCGGTCGATCGAAAGCTTATATCTTTCCCATGCTTCAAACAATGACTCATCCGGAAGCTGGCGAAAATTGCTAATATCGTTCGCAGCTTTTTACCATAGGAAGGGTGGGATATATTTCAAATAAATTTAGAGGGCCATCTCCTGAAATGTATGGATACGAATTAAAATTTTTTATAATATCTCTTAATGATTTTTTTTTTGAATTTTTGAAATTTTTTAACAAAAATGAAACTTTCGATGCCGAAAGGATCTTTAAATCTTATCAACAAACACAAAACGAGAGATTCGTTAACTCAATTCCCCGACAACGGCGCAAAATATTGATACGGCTATAATATACACTATATAATATAATATATCTCAACAAGAGCAATTAAGAAAATTCCCTAAGGAAAATTCACTCTTTAAAATATATATATATAATATATAATATACGTATCTTTACCGGAAAGTATGATTTCCCGGGTCGTTTTCCCAACGATTTGAGAAATTAAAACCTCGCTTGATATTGGATATTGATATGAATGGGTTCGAAGATTGATTGGGGTCTATAACTACAAGTTAAAAACAAGCAATTAAAAACAATTGAAGCACTTAACAAATTACGGGAAATAAATAAAATGCGACAATTAAGCAAGTAAACTAAATTTTACCCCTAAAAATATAAACTAAATTTCTAAACCTAAGAGAGGACAAAAGAAAATTTTAGGAAAAAGAAAAACATTTTTTTGATTATTTTTGAATTTATTATGAATTAAAGACTAATTTAAACTAATTAAATCTAAAAAAATAGCAAATTAAGTATTAAAAATTGGGAAAAATAATTTTTAAGCTTAGAAAAGTCTAAAATATTATAAAAGCAAAGAAAACTATTTTTAACTATTTTTAAAATTAAATTCCTATTTTTAAAATTAAAAATTAAAGCTCAAAAATTAAAATTAAAATCTAAAAGTGGTGAAAATGAGTTTACTGAATGTAAACCTTAAGCTATTTTTTATAAAACTAAAAACTATTTTTTTGTATTTTTCTGAAACTTTTTCTATTTTTTATGTATTTTTTAAGATTTTTACAATTAACACTTATGAGCTTGAAAGAAAATGAACTATTCTACGTTTAATGTCATGACTTATAAATAACACTATCATTTCTCGTTCTTCGCAAAAGAAATTCGCAAATACTTAGCCTATATAAAATCCAACTCGGCATATTTAAAATCTACTTGAGATTAGCACAAGTTTTCATTTACTAATGATTCAAGTCTTGCATATTTAAAGTCTACGTGAGACTAGCACAAACTATCATCATTAATTGTTAAGGGAGAAAGCTAGAACTCAACACGTACGATCGGGTCAAAAATTACTTCTTATTCTTACCAACGGAAAACCTACATTCGTGTCTTAACACTTATTATTATTTTTCTTTCTCTTTTTTTATTATATTTTTTTTATTATATTTATGACTAAAAATTTAAAAATTTTGCTATTTTTGTAGGAAAACAGGTACGTGAAAACAAAACAATAAGCAAGCAACATCAAATCGATAGATTCCCTCCCCAAACTAAAACGAAACGTTGTCCTCAATGTTTAAAGTCGGGTCTCTACGTAAATCTAAGCCGTTTATGAATTATGCAAAGATAAACTTGAATCGATAAGATGAAAGGATATTGGATCTCCCCAAACTAATTTCACTCAAAGGATGAGAAGCTCGAGAAACAACACCGGACACAAGAAGCTTTCAAAAATTGTTAGATCAATCCTGCAAAAATCACAACAAACAACAAGAAACAAGAAACCGAAAGAGGATAGCCACAACACATCACAACACATTATAAAGAAAATAGAAAAGGATAGGCATGGGGTGAACTCCCATGAAGCGGCTTGTTTTTGGTCACCGAGTCGCAAGCTCGACTCAATCCCTGAATTTAGTTATCCTTAGGGAAAGTTTGGAGATCCGGGATAACCAATGGTGGTGTATCCTCTCCATAGTAGTGCTTCAAACGATGACAATTGACTTTGAAATTTGAACCGTCGGCATGAGACAACTTGGCAGTGCCATAAGGATAGACTTCGGTGATTGTGAAAGGTCCGGACCATCAGGATTTGAGCTTTTTGTAGAAAATCTTTAATCGGGAGTTAAAAAGCAAGACTTGATCACCAACATTGAAGATTCGGTTCTTTATCTTGGAATCGTGAAGTTTCTTTGTCTTCTCCTTGTAGATTAACGAATTCTAGTAAGCTTGATCACGAAGCTTACTAAGTTCATTGAGTTGGAGCTTTCGATGATCACCCGTAGTCTTGAGATCGAAGTTGGAATGCTTAAGAGCCTAATATGCCTTGTGTTCTAGTTCAACGGGTAAGTGACAAGCTTTACCATAAACTAACTTGTATGGAGTGCATCCAATTGGAGTCTTATAAGCGGTCCTGAAAGCCCATAATGCATCATCTAGTTTGTCGGACCATGAGGCACGGTTTTCTCCGACCGTCCTCTCCAAAATTCTTTTGAGACCTCGAACTAACAGTATTAACTTGTGAAAGCAGTACTAACTTGGAAGTTAATACTGGTAGTGCAAAGGTTCAGCAGTACTAACTGA